>CM059332.1:1481014-1503514 GCA_030340685.1 Protosalanx chinensis
AGGTGGAGAGGGTTTAAGGTGGAGAGGGTTTAAGGTGGAGAGGGTTTAAGGTGGAGAGGGTTTAAGGTGGAGAGGGTTTAAGGTGGAGAGGGTTTAAGGTGGAGAGGGTTTAAGGTGGAGAGGGTTTAAGGTGGAGAGGGTTTAAGGTGGAGAGGGTTTGAAGGTTGAGCCACATACTGTTAAGCCAATGCTGAGGAGGTTGGAATCCTCTTAGCATCTTGGCCTTACGCATCACGCACCATAAGAAAGCACAGAGGTGAGAATGTGGCGTAAAGCTCTAAGCAAGGTGAAGCTATCTGCCATCTTCTGAAGTATATCAGCGTATGAGGAGGAGCTGGTTCAGGATAGTTCACTGGACACAGTCCACAAGCTAACAATGTCTGCCTCTCACTGCTTCACCTGTTCTCCACTCTCCCACTTCCCTTCTTTCTCTCTCGTCTCCTCTCTCTCTCTTTCCCCTCTCCCCCTGGGAAGGAAGGAAGCAGGTTGTGTACATGTGAGTGTGTCTTTGTTTGTTTGTTTGTTTGTTTGCTGTGTCAGAACTGTGCTTCTGTGACAGGACTGTGTAGAGAGACAGGCAGTGACATGTCCTCACCTCAGATAAGATGTACCTCCCAGCTCTGCTCTGGGAATCAGCTTCTTCTGTGTGTTCACAGTCTCCTGCTTCTGTCAGTCCAGTCCTCACCGTGTACCCGGCCCTTCATTCAGTTAGCAAGTACTTAAGTTGTTTTATCATTTGTTCTCAATGCCAAGGGTTGAAATGTTTCCTAAAAGCTGTACGAACCAGAGAAGTCAGATTACAGATAGGGTTTTAAAACGCTGACCTGTTAGTTTAGAAACTTTTAGAATTCAAAGTGCTTCCCCTCCCAATAGAAAGTTTCGACTGTCCTTTACTTTAGGAGGACTCAGAAGGTGATGTGGCCAGATGGCTTTTAGGGGTGTGGGTGTGTGTGGGTGTGGGTGTGGGTGTGAGTGTGTGTGTGTGTGTGTGTGTAAGATTGGGGGATTTGCACCAGTAAAACCTGTAAACCTACACTGATAGAAGAGTGAAGTAGCTGTGTTTCAGTGTTGAGGAACTGATGGTGTGTGTGTCAGTGTGTGTGTGTGTGTGTGGTACATGTGTGTGTGGCCCCCTGCGTTGGGAGGCAGCCAGCACTGTAGTCCAGATGCTATGCGGCACGGTGACCTTGCAGGAGCCTCCTCCTCCTCCTCCTCCTCCTCCTCTGCCCAGCGTGGCATTAACATAATTGCCGATGATGTAATAGTTTGACTGCGCCACTGAAGGTTGGAGAGGAGACATGGAATTCTTATTCAGCTTTCACAGCAGCAGCACACAGGCCCGTCCCCCCCCCCCCGTCCCCCCCATCTCCGTCACCCTGAATGTCAATCAATTTTATCTTCCTCTGTCAACCTCTTGATGAGGGCCAGAAGTCTGCTTCCTCTGCCTCGGCCTGACACAGTTCCTGTCAGTCAGGGTGGGAGTTAGACGGGGCTTTTCTCTTCAGGTAGTGGCAGAGAGCGATGATGTGTGAGTGTGTGATGGGTTAGGATGTTAAGCAGCGGGTGGAGTCACCCCGGACCCCCTGAGGGAGCTGGTGCACTTCAGTCTGCTGGCTGTGGAAGAGGCCGTCTGCCAGCAAACACTTCCTGTTGGGTTTGGACGCCGTTTGGTTTAAGGGTTGAAGTTTCCCCTTCTGGTTCCCAAGGTTACCATCTCTGAGGGCACAGACAAGCTTCTGTCTCTCTTGCTCTGTTGTTGTCACTCTCTCTCTCTTCTCTCCTCTATCTCTCTCTTGATCTCTCTGTCTTGTCTCTATCTCTTTACTATCTCTTCTCTCTCTGTTCTCTCTTTCTCTTTTTCTCTTTTTCTCTCTATCCCATTCCATTTCATTCCGATCCCATTTAGACTGGGTGTGTCAAAATAACAGAACCCAATTATAAATGTTTTGTTGATCAAAGTGATCGGTCCTTGGCGTGTGTAAGATGAAAGGTGGGTTATTTATTGCATGCTAGTAACTGTGTAACACTGAACTAATTGGTGTTGATATGCCAGTGACCTGAGGGCGCTGTAGACAGGTGCTCCCTCCTCCCTGGATCCTTCCGAAAGGTCTCGCACACTGGAACAGAAACAGATCAATTATCTTTAAATGAGTGGGCCTTGTGGTTTTCCTGGAGAACCCCTGGCTGTGTACTCCTGCCAGACCAGTCCCAGCATGCTGTGCGGCTGTGCTAGACAGGCCTTTGACACACGAGATCACTCCCACTGGTTCAGGATCACATGGTTTCACACTGTGGTAAGATCACCAAGGGCGTTGATTTGAAGATTTCTTCATCAAGACACGCCTCCTGCCACAGCGATGTGATGATGGTGACCTCCTGTTAATTGCAGCATTAGTACGTCGATCTTTTGCCACCCCCCCCCCCCCCCCCACACACAATAATTTGACGTGTGTGTGAGCGGTGTGGGAATGGTTCATGCGAGGGCCTTGATCACGTGAAGTTCCGGTCTGATAAAAGCTCAACGTTCTCTGGATGAATAAGCGTGTTTCCGTGTCCTTGTGTGGCAGTTCCTTGGCAGATGAGAGGTGAACCTCCTTCTAGAAGTGGTGTGAAGTGTAAAAAATAACAAATCAACCTACTGTCAAAACTTAAAGTATAACAGTGAAACGTTTTCATGAGCCTGTTGGATGTTCTGTTGTTCTCAGGGAGTTCATCATCCTCCCCTGTCCAGGAAGTCTCGCTGCACCACCGCAGCAAAGACCTGGACATCGTCCGAAGCCAGAGGACCAAACTGGGTGAGATGTTTGGTGTAAAGGCACTTAGGATATTGAACAAGATGCAGACTTATATAGTGGGGTGTACCTTTTAGGGATGTCATTAATTTAATACGACGGTGTGCGACGCCTCACCCTCTCCCTCCCTCACCCTCTCTCTTCTCTCTCTTTTCTCTCTCTCTCTCTCTCTCTCTCTCTCTCTCTCTCTCTCCTCACCCTCTCTCTTCTCTCTCTCTCTGTGTCTCTCTCTCTCCTGTCTCCCCTTCTAGAGAGAAGAAAGAAAGCCTCTGCCTGGGAGAAGAACTTGCTGTACCCCATAGTCATGTTAATCCTGCTCACAGGCACGGTGAGTGGGCCGGGGTCTGAGCCTGGGGGTCTGGGCCTGGGGGTCTGGGCCTGGGGGCCTGGGGCCTGGGGGTCTGGGCCTGGGGGCCTGGGGCTTGGGGGTCTGGGCCTGGGGGTCTGGGGCCTGGGGGTCTGGGCCTGGGGTCTGGGCCTGGGGGCCTGGGGCCTGGGGGTCTGGGCCTGGGGGCCTGGGGCTTGGGGGTCTGGGCCTGGGGGTCTGGGGCCTGGGGGTCTGGGCCTGGGGGCTTGGGGGTCTGGGCCTGGGGGTCTGGGCCTGGGGGTCTGGGGCCTGGGGGTCTGGGCCTGGGGGTCTGGGCCTGGGGGTCTGGGCCTGGGGGTCTGGGGCCTGGGGCTTGGGGTCTGGGCCTGGGGGTCTGGGGCCTGGGGGTCTGGGGGTCTGGGGCTTGGTGCCTGGGGTCTGGGGTCTGGGGCCTGGGGGTCTGGGGCTTGGGGCCTGGGGTCTGGGCCTGGGGGTCTGGGCCTGGGGCTTGGGGTTTGGAGCCAGCCGCTCGCCACTGCTCTGGTCCGAGAGAACAGGGGCCGTCACCCCTGGAGCCCCAAACAGCCCCCATGTTTACACATGGCGTACACACCGTGGCGGTCAACAAAGCCCACTGTGTCTGTGTGGCTCAGTCATACCTGACTACACACACAGCACTATGGCACAGGGGTGGCTCTTTGTCTCACTGGGTTTCAGGAGAATGCTAAATAGATCTGTCCGCAACAGCTGGTATTCCTAATGGGATTTCCCCCGCCTGTCCTCCCCCACGTCTCTCCCCCACGTCTCTCCCACACGCTGACTGTACATACATAGCTGCATCTGAGATGGGTTTGTTTGTGAGTAAGTTCCTGGAAATATTTACACTGTGTGTGTGTGTGTGCGTGTGTGTGCTGTCACCCACCAACAATGGCACTACCCACCCCCCCACCCCCCCACCCTACCACAGCCACCCCCCCCACACCCCCCCCACCCAAGCACAGTGTACAGGTATGGTTCCAGAGTTCCAGCCATGTGTTTCATAATACTGTGATTCTTCCACAGACTATCTCTGTCCTTCTTGTGGCCCTGAACATCCTTTACTTGCTGGTGGATGAAACAGCCATGCCCACAGGATCTAAGGTAAGAGGGACACACAGCACACACACTCACTGCAGGTCAGGTGTACACACACACACACACACAGTCACACACACCTTCACCCATGGACATACGCCCACCTACATGTCTCCACAGACACAAATACGCTACCAAACAGACATATGAGACAGCAGACTCCCACCACAAAAGAAAAAACAGTGTTTTTGGGACAGAGTTGGGACATAAATCAAATTCCGGATATGCTCAGGTGCTCAGTAGAATAAAGCCTGTGGTCCTAGATGTTTATCACTCAGGCCCTCAGCTTTTGTTCAGGAAAGCTCATTGAAAGTCATTTCACAGCAGCGTGCAGATGAAATGAGCCACGTGTCTCAAGTCCACCATGGGGCAAGAATGCTGCTGTTCCCCAGTAGGGCAGGAGGCTGGGGGGGCAGGGGGTGGATGGGCTGGGGGCAGGGGGTGGATGGGCTGGGGGCAGGGGGTGGATGCGCTGGGGGCAGGGGGTGGATGCGCTGGGGGCAGGGGGGCAGGAGGCTGGGGGGGCAGGGGGTGGGTGGGCTGGGGGTGGATAGGCTGGGGGTCAGGGGGGCAGGGGGTGGATGGGCTGGGGGCAGGGGGGCAGGGGGTGGATGGGCTGGGGCAGGGGGGCAGGGGGTGGATGGGCTGGGGGCAGGGGGTGGATGGGCTGGGGGCAGGGGGTGGATGGACTGGGGGCAGGGGGTGGATGGACTGGGGGCAGGGGGGCAGGGGGTGGATGGTCTGGGGGCAGGGGGTGGATGGGCTGGGGGCAGGGGGTGGATGGGCTGGGGGCAGGGGGTGGATGGGCTGGGGGCAGGGGGTGGATGGGCTGGGGCAGGGGGTGGATGGACTGGGGGCAGGGGGTGGATGGACTGGGGGCAGGGGGGCAGGGGGTGGATGGGCTGGGGCAGGGGGTGGATGGACTGGGGCAGTGTGACGAGGAAGTGACCTGCCAGAGAGTGTAACAGCTCTCACAAGATTGCCATGTTCTTTCTAGAACGTAACATGAAGTTAATCTCCCATCTTATCTTGTTTCATCTCGTGTGAAAGAGGTGTCTGTGTGTGTGTCTGTGGAGGTGTGTCTGTGTGTGTCTGTGTGTGTGTGTGTCTGTGTGTGTGTGTGTCTGTGGAGGTGTGTCTGTGTGTGTCTGTGTGTGTGTGTGTCTGTGTGTGTGTGTGTGTGTGTCTGTGTATGTGTGTCTGTGTGTGTGTCTGTGTATGTGTGTCTGTGTGTCTGTGTGTGTGTATGTGTGTCTGTGTGTGTGTCTGTGTGTCTGTGTATGTGTGTCTGTGTGTGTGTCTGTGTATGTGTGTGTGTGTGTGTGTGTCTGTGTGTGTGTGTCTGTGTGTCTGTGTGTCTGTGTGTGTCTGTGTGTCTGGGTGTGTGTGTGTTTGCGTCTGTACTTTTTTTTCCTTTTCCTGACAAGGGGCAACAAAATGGATCCTATTTCAACCTCATTTCTTTCCCCTCGTCTCACCACCGACCGCTCCTCGACATTCCAATTATTTTATCGAGGGAAGATATTTTCTTTGGCATGACGCATCTTAGAAAATCCCCCAAATTATGCTTGTCATGAAGCTCTTCATGCCCCACTCCCCTGCCCCCCATCCCCTGCCCCCCATCCCCTGCCCCCCATCCCCTGCCCCCCTACCCCCCTCCCCATCTTGACAGCACACAGCCAGCGAAAATGGTTTCTGCGCTTGATAAGCTGGACGAATTCCACACCTCTGATGTCCAATCTTTAATAAAGGGGGGGGGGGGGGGGGGGGGGGGGCTGTGGGGCTGTGGGCTGTGTGGATGCATCCAGCAGACAGGATCGATAGTGATGTCATACCCATCAGCCATGTGACGATGCCCTCTCACGTGCTCACACACTCTGAGAGCCTCAACAAGGGAGAGCGACATGGAGAGAGGGATGGTAAGAAGATGAGAGGGACTGAGTGAATGACGTTAGGCAGGGATTGAGGAGGGAAGGGAGGGTGGGGGGGAGGATGGGTGGGGGGGATGGGGGCGAGGATGGGGGGGAGGATGGGGGGGAGGATGGGTGGGGGGGATGGGGGACAGGTAGGAGAGAAAGGAAAGCGGTTGGGGGCGCCGGGCAGCTTCCAGACTGTGGGAAAGTCAAATGTCCAACCACCCCCCCCTCCCTCACCCCCCTCACCCCCAGTCTGAGCTGTAGAGAGAGCAGCAGCAGGACAATGGAGGAGGCCTGCGGATGTTTGTCTTCCCCCCACCCCCCCGCATGCTGCAGCACCCCCAGCATACTGAGTACCCAGGACTGGCAACCCAGCACTGCTCCTCTCCTGCCTCTCCTGCCTCCCCAGCCTCTCCTGCCTCTCCTGCCTCCCCAGCCTCTCCTGCCTCTCCTGCCTCCCTAGCCTCTCCTGCCTCTCCTGCCTCTCCTGCCTCCCTAGCCTCTCCTGCCTCTCCTGCCTCCCCAGCCTCTCCTGCCTCTCCTGCCTCTCCTGCCTCCCCAGCCTCTCCTGCCTCTCCTGCCTCTCCTGCCTCTCCTGCCTCTCCTGCCTCTCCTGCCTCCCCAGCCTCTCCTGCCTCTCCTGCCTCCCCAGCCTCTCCTGCCTCCCCAGCCCTGCAGGCAGACAGTCTCCTCTGCTCCTCAGACAGACAGAGGAGGAGCAGAAGGAGGTGCAGTGGTCTCAGGCAGGCAGGCAGTCAGGCTTTTACAGCTTGATGAACAGGCGCTAAGAGGGACCTATAAAGGGTTACTGCCAGCCATCTCTGCTGAAGGACAGCGAGGGCCTGACACTGTATTTCACTGAAGAGATATTTGGCTGCTGATTGGCTCATAACAATTACCCCCAACTGCATTTACTATATCATCTGTCAGTCAGTCTGTCTGTACGTCAGTTGGTCTTTCAGTCAGTCGATCAATTAGTCTCTCTAATCTATCATGCATATGACATAGAGATATTGTCATATCCCAGAGGGGGGCTGGCTGGGGGGCTGAGACCCCCCCCCCCCACACCTCACCCAAGCACAGGTGCCATCGGATGCTAATCCCACAGCCAACTAACAATGTGACTGCTGCAACCCTCCTCCCCCCTCTCTCTCTTCCTCCCTCCCTCCCCCCTCTCTCTCTTCCTCCCTCCCCCCTCTCCGTCCTTCTGCCTCCCCCCTCTCTGTCCTTCTGCCTCCCCCCTCTCTGTCCTTCTGCCTCCCCCCTCTCTGTCCTTCTGCCTCCCCCCTTTCCCTCCTCCTGCCTCCCCCTTCTACCTGTTCCTGCCTCCTCCCTTCTCCTGCCTCCTCCCTCCTCCACACCCCTGACACACACACACACACACCCCTGACACACACACACCCCTGACACAGACACACACACACACACACACCCCTGACACAGACACAAACACACCCCTGGCACAGACACACACACACCCCTGACACAGACACACACACACCCCCCTGACACACACACACACACACCCCTGACACAGACACTCACACACACCCCTGACACACACACACCCCTGACACAGACACACACACACACCCCTGACACAGATACACACCCCTGACACAGACACACACACACCCCTGACACAGACACAAACACACCCCTGGCACAGACACACACACACACACACCCCTGACACAGATACACACCCCTGACACAGACACTCACACACACCCCTGCAGTACACCCCTGCAGTACACCCCTGCAGCACAGCTCTATAGCACAGCTCTGCAGCACAGCTCTATAGCACAGCCCTGCAGCACAGCTCTACAGCACAGCTCTGCAGCACAGCTCTATAGCACAGCTCTGCAGCACAGCTCTACA
The DNA here is from genome assembly GCA_030340685.1 of Protosalanx chinensis. Lineage (NCBI taxonomy): Eukaryota > Metazoa > Chordata > Actinopteri > Osmeriformes > Salangidae > Protosalanx > Protosalanx chinensis. The sequence continues at coordinate 1,489,045 of CM059332.1, forward strand.
GCACAGCCCTGCAGCACAGCTCTATAGCACAGCCCTGCAGCACAGCTCTATAGCACAGCTCTGCAGCACAGCTCTATAGCACAGCTCTGCAGCACAGCTCTATAGCACAGCTCTGCAGCACAGCTCTACAGCACAGCCCTGCAGCACAGCTCTATAGCACAGCTCTGCAGCACAGCTCTATAGCACAGCTCTACAGCACAGCCCTATAGCACAGCTCTGCAGCACAGCTCTACAGCACAGCCCTGCAGCACAGCTCTATAGCACAGCTCTGCAGCACAGCTCTGCAGCACAGCTCTGCAGCACAGCTCTATAGCACAGCTCTGCAGCACAGCTCTATAGCACAGCTCTACAGCACAGCCCTATAGCACAGCCCTGCAGCACAGCTCTACAGCACAGCCCTATAGCACAGCCCTGCAGCACAGCTCTACAGCACAGCTCTATAGCACAGCTCTGCAGCACAGCTCTATAGCACAGCTCTACAGCACAGCCCTATAGCACAGCCCTGCAGCACAGCTCTACAGCACAGCTCTATAGCACAGCTCTGCAGCACAGCTCTGCAGCACAGCTCTATAGCACAGCTCTGCAGCAGATGACAGGGGCATCAAAAGGCTTGAAACAACCTGTCTGACGTCTCTTTTCTTGACCTTTTGTATAGAAGCCTCTGAAACATGGTGGAACCCAAGTAAGAGCCTATGTGATGTGCATGGCTGCTCCACACTTACATACTATCACTTCCAACAAGTCCCAGTTTCTGTGTTCTGTTTCTGCCTTCATGAGTGGCAGCGGCAACCCAAGTTCATATCAACAACATGACTGCCAAGTCTGACAAGAAGCAAATACAGATCATTCCTAGCACACACCACTGCCCCTTTTCCTGAGGGCGTATATATTTCAGTTTATGTCTTTCAAACATATTCGCTTCAAAAGGGCCTGCGGGCAAATAAAAGGTGTGTTTGCTGAAGCATTTGTTTTTGTTGTTTTTATGTCATTGGCACGTATTCAGTCAGTAGACGCTTTTTACTGTAAGCTGTGTGGCTTTTTGTTTGAACACCTGCTCACATATTGGATGATCGACAGTTATTTCAGACGGCATTCTTTCATCTTCTTTCATTCCATACTTCACCATTTTGATTCTGTCTATATCGGCGGGGGGGAGGGGGGGATTGTGTTAGTGGAGAGTTGTACAAGCTTTACACAAGTTGTATAATGTAGTTGCTGGTGTACAGGATGTTGTTAGGTACCAGAACATGTTTATTTTATGAGGGCAGAAGTTTGAAAGTTATTGAGGGCATAACGGGCTATCGTAGTGTTGGGTTGGCCCCTCTGATTCCACAGCTCCTCACAGGTTTTCACCTTTTTTCCTCTCTCCGTCTCTCTCTCTCTCTCTCTCTCTCTCTCTCTCTCTCTCTCTCAGGATCAAGGGATCGGGAACACTTCACTGTCGACCTTCGGCGTCGTCCAAGCTGTGGTGGAGATCATCCTCATGTTGTATCCTTTCATGAACCATCTCCCTCCACCCCTCTCTCCTTTTCTCTCTCTCTCTCTCTCTCTCTCTCCCTCGCTCCCCCTCCTCATCTCTCCCTCTTCCTACACCTCATGTTCATTCTGCCCCCATCATCCCCAGTATTGTTTACATGACCAGTATCACCACTCGTCCCCCGGACCTTTCCTCCTAGTTCATTATCATTGTTGAGAGGCGCAGAGCAGCGGGCCCTTGGTCTCTGGTCCTTAACTCCAATCTCCCAGCTACCTGATGGTCTCCTCAGTGGTGGGCTTCTACAGCCTCAGGGTCTTCCAGAGTCTCACACCCAGGAAGGACGACACCACCATGACCACGGTGAGGCCCGCTGGGGGAGGGGTGTGTGTGTGTGGGGGGGGGGGTGTTGCATCTTCCCTAGAGCAGCCAAAGTGTCCTCTTCTGAACAGATCACAGTTACTCTAATTATTTGTCCAATATTTGTGGGTTACATAAGCAATGCAAGCTCTCTTTCTCTGAGACGACGGAAGGTGGTGTGTTTTTGTGTATCTGTCTGTGTGTGTCTCTCTCTGTATGTTGTGTGTGCGTGCACGTGCGGGTGTGTGCGCACGTGTGTGTGTGTGTGTCTGAGGGGGGAGGGCGGGGTGTAAAGTAGAGGACGTGTATTCTGTTTGGTCTAGGGTGGCACCCATTCACTTGGTAATGAGTTTGGACCAGCAGAGGCTCGTTAACAAGCCGTGATGAGAAAGTGAAAAGCCTTAAGAAGCTACATAGGGAGGGAACCTGCTAATGAGCGTCTTCAGAAGTACTAATCGTACAATATGTGGAGAATCCATTTACCTCTGAAGTGGCTGTGACTGTGTGTGTGTGTGTGTGTGCGACAGAGAGTGTGTGTATGTGTGTGTGTGTGCCTCTGAGAGTGTGTGAGCATTAATATGCATGTGTGAGTGTGTCTCGTTGCTTTTGTTGCTCAGCTTTTGTTAGCTTTAGCACCTTACAGCTGCTGTTAGGGGAAGAACATCATCATCTGAAATGATGTCTTAATGTGTTTCTTCTTCTCTTACCAGATCATCGGTTGCTGTGTGTCCATCCTGGTTCTGAGTTCAGCCCTTCCGGTCATGTCCAGAACCCTGGGTGAGTCTGGACGCCCCACAGTCTCCATGTTTCCTTGGTAATGTCCATGTCCAAATGGTCTGCAGCACCGCTAAAGAGCTCCAGGAATCCACATGTAGTATTACTTTAACATGTAACACGTCTGACTGGCGTAACGATCATGGTTATTGGGGATTGAGGACAGCAGAGGGGCTGGGAGGGAAGAAAAGGCGGGAACAGCATCACAATCATGCTAATAAACATGCCAAGGCCGACACAGCTGTTCAAACAGTATTATTGTGTGTGTGTGTGTGTGTGTGTGCGCGCGTGCAGCCTGTGTGTGCGTTCGTGTGTGTGTAGAGTGACTCACTCGAAGCTTTACGACATATCAACAGGTTCTGCTTTTTTGCTTCTGAATAGATTAAAAGGAATAAACGCATGAGACAGATTTAGCAAAGGATCTCCCACAGTGTTTGAGAAAAGCTCAGTGTGAACACAACTGTCAAAGACTTGCTTTATGGGAAAGGTAAACTTTGCTACTATCTATATGTGTGTGTGCGCTGTGTGTATGTGTGTGTATGCGTTGTACGTGTGTGTGTGTGTGTGTATGCGTTGTACGTGTGTGTGTGTTAGAAGTACAGACAGCTGTGTGACAGGAGGCAATCTCACAAAGCTAACGCTACGTAATGCGATAGCATTAGCATAAACAGTAGGCCTCTGATTTGGAGTGGAGCTGCTAACTGATGAGCGTTCCCACCAGGAAGCTGCTGTACTGCTGGCCATGGCACAGCCAGGTTTACATGTTGAAGAGCCTCTCTGAATGATGTTTTATTTAATCTGTTGAAAGTCCTCTCGCAGGACTGCTGGGGGTTCCTGTACTAGTGTTAAAATGGGAGTGCTTGTGCTTTTTGGGGGGGGTGGCAACCATGCCAACAAGGTGGCGGATAAACATAGAGATCAGATATACAACTCTCTAATACAACATAGACCATTCCTTGTGATTTCCCCCCCCCAATTTTTTTTTATTGTTATGCCTATAAATATATACAGTATATTGGTGTAACTTTTATCTGCAGTATTCTCAAAAGCACAGATTTATCCCACAAACACGAGTTAAAGTGCGACAATAAAACATAACACATCATAGTTAATGGATTATCCAACATAACACCATGTTTGAAGGGTCGTCTTCTTAGTTGCATTGGGAGTCAGATGGCTCAACGGTTAAGGCGTTGCGGTCGTGATGCTCGTGGAGGTTGCGAGTTCGATTCCTGGCTGTGACTACATGACGTTGTGTCCTTGGGGAAGGCACTTCACCCTACTTGCCTCAGGGGGGAATGTTCTTGTCCTTGCTGTATGTCCCTCTGGATAAGAACGTCTGCTAAATGACTAAAGGTAATTGCAATGCCATTTCTAATATCATTGACATCAAAAAAGATGTTATATTATTACCAATAGACATCAGAATGATTTAGTCTGGGTTTTAATGGGTTTTTGGTTTGTTTTTGCCACATCTGTCCACATTTATTTGCCAGTTAATTGTTTAAAGGCCTCTGGTACTTTACAGAGGGCCTGTACAACATATCATGTACATCTTGGGTGGGGTCAGATGGCTCAATGGTTAAGGCGTTGGCTTCATGAACGGAAGGTTGTGAGATCGAGCCCCGGCTGTGGCTATATGACTTTGTGTCCTTGGGCAAGGCACTTCACCCTACTTGCCTCAGGGAGAATGTCCCTGTACTTACTGTAAGTCGCTTTGGATAAAAGCGTCTGCTAAATGAATAAAATGTAAATGTAAAATCTTGACATTGGATCGATCAGCTAATGTAATGACCTTGTTGAGAGACGTATGTGAAGAAATGTGTTTGTGTTTAGATCCATGAAAGATAATTAATTGTCCCAGGTCAGATATTGAATTCTGGATGTTGATATAGAAAGGAGCTAGCTGTGGTTATCAGATAATCTATACACAATTTCCTTCTAAAATCTCGAATGTAAATGTAAAGTAACACATTTCGAAACCTACTACTATTATACTGATGTAAACAGTATAATAGTGTGATAAGTCTAGTCTGTTGCTCCCCTCTAAAAGACCTTGTGAAGCGTCAGAACACCCCCACCATCACACACACTCAGCGGGCTCCATTGTTCAGATTGCAACATCCCAGTGGAACATCCCGGAAGGCTCCGGAGAGGCAGCTTCGTCCAACGCCAGCGTAGACAAACAGAAGACAGCAGGGTGTTGATGGCTCTCCAGGCAGCGTGTCTGTCCTCCATGACAGATGCTGGGAGGATCCCTGCTCCGGTGGCTCAGGTCTAGCCTGGTCCACAGCGTGGCTCCAGCCAATCACAGCACGAGAACACAGGCCCCATTAGCAAACACATCTCTGTCTCTGTCAGCTGGGATGTTCCAGAGGCCAGGAGGAACGCAAGCTCAACCAATCAGATATAGGCTAGTTCCTGTTCAGAATGGTGGTGTACCAAAGTCTGCAGGAAGTATCTGATTGGCTGTGTTCTCTCTCACTTTTGGGGGGGGAAGGTTCAGCACCACCTTATAAAGTCAATAGGGATATTGCTGTCTTTTAGATGGAACACCTTGTGTTCCACCATGGGATGGGTGGTTAGTAGTGTTGTTTTTATCCGCAAGGGAGACAAAGGTGCAGAGGAATGAAACGTCTAAAAGACGGCCTTTCCTGGAGAGGAGGATTCCCATTGCTGGAAGTCGAAACCCGTCCGTGTTGCATAAGTCATCAGCAGAAAGCTACAAGATGGTGCTTGTTTCCAGCTTGAATGAGATGTGAATCTTTGGTGGTTGACTCAGGTGGATGTGTGAACAGGTGACTGTGGCTTCATTGAAACCTCTGGTACACTGGGATCAGGGTGTGCCTTTTTAGCGTCATATTTATGTTCTTTCAACTCTTTTTACCGCCTCGCTTTGCACGCATATGTTATGTAGGTCACCAGAATTACCATTAACAAAATGAATGTCATCCGCCATAGAATCAAACATTGAAAGCAAACATTTCAAAGCTTTCCTCAGGAAGAAAGAGATTGATCGCCAAAGTCATTTACATAAAGGCTTTGGCTATTTGGTATTTTGTTTTCATCCGTACTTGGCCAGCCATGTCCCATGGCTCTGTATGGCGTGTACATCAAATGGTTTTTAGCGTGTAAGCCCTTCTTTCATTTTGGCCTATCGAGCTTGTTGAAAGAGCTGTTCCATTGAAGAGAGACACTTTTACAAAGTGCCTCAACTCCCGACAGGGCAGACATTCCTAAATAGACGGTTTGCGGCAGCCCCTTCGCTTTTGTGGCAACAGAAGAGGTTTTGCTTCTCAACACAATGCTTGTCTTGTCAAGGGACGTCTGGAAAAACCAACGTGTAGTTTTGCCTCTGGGAGAACCTCGATCGTTTAAAGGAATTAAGTCTCAATTTGTACTTAGTTTGTTGTTAGAGCCCTCATGGTAATCGGGCCTAGTTTAGCCAAGTAGAAGGATGAACCTCAGCATGAGTCTGTGTTTAATCATCATTTGCTATAGTTCAGCTATATATTCATCCAAGGTTATCTCATTTAGTAGTGCAGGATGTTGAAAAGTATAAACATCCATAGGATGGATGTCAAATGTCCTTGTCTTTTATTCAGAGGTTCTATTCCTGTCTGTGTTCTTCACAGGTATCACCAGGTTTGACCTCCTTGGAGACTTCGGGAGATTTAATTGGCTGGGAAACTTCTACATCGTCCTATCGTACAACCTGCTGTTCGCTGTCGTGACGACGCTCTGTCTGATCCGGAAATTCACCTCAGCTGTTCGTGAAGAGCTCCTCAAAGCACTAGGTCAAATTTAACATTTAAATTGGGAAATAAGTTTTGTTTGCGGTTTCCCACATTTGTCACAAAGAACTAGGCTCTGTTTTTTGAAGTTGGGGACCAAGACACATTTGAGAGCCAAGTCTAAATGTGTCTTTTGTTCCGGGGTCCTCATTAGTCACTGCCCCATTTCTGAGGAGGCCAAGCCAGTGTTATTGGCAGCAGTGTCACCCAGATTGGCTACACAAAGATATACTGTTGATTTCTGTCAGACCCAAAGCTCGAGTGACAAAGTGGGGGAAACTGCACAAAAATCCAATGTGCCTTTGGACTGACATGTGACAGGGATGCTTGATTTGACAGGCCCATCTGATATATAGGGATGTGTGTGTGTGTGTGTGAGAAACAGAGGTGTTTGTGTGCGTGTGAAACAGAGATGTGTGTGTGTGTGTGTGTAAGGCAGTAGGATGGATAGTTCTAACATGTTATCCAGGAGGATGGAGGAAAACACTCCAGTGGCTCCATCTGAGCTGACTGGCTTCATCGCTTCTGTAATGAGGTTTCTCCTCCTTATCTGTTCCTGTCCAGGTCTGGATAAACTGCAGCTGTCAAACAGCCCGACAGACCCCGAGTCAGGGAAGCTCTCCGCCAACGGGCATCAGAAGACCCTGTGAGAGGGAAGACACACGCACGCCACCATACACACACACCTCAGCACAGCCTAGGGGAGATTCTGACAGTACCCCTGCCCCATAGGGAGGGGGGGGGGGGAGGAAAAGGGATTTAGAGGTCTGTGGTAAAGAAATGGGTTTCACAAGACAGACAGTCTGACGGAAGCGTCAACATGGAGGCTGAGAGATATTTGAAGCTTCGTGACATTCCATCCTACTTTCTCCTGGGAGGAAGTAAAAGGGACGGAACAGGAAGTAAGGACTGAAGTCTTATAAAGCTCCAAACACTGGGCTAAAGAGATGCCTTTTGATTTATCCTGTGGTTTACACAGTTCATGGAACGCCATGTTTCATAGTCAGATTTACTCAAATGTGTTCCTGTTACTGAGTCCCTAAGCAATATAGAGTAAAAAAAACAACAACAAAAAACATGATAGTGCATTACTCTAATGTGGTTGGTTTCAAATGTCATTTATGTGGTTTCTATTGTTGGTATGCTGTCCTCAAATCGAATCAAACCTCAAATCTATTCAAACTTTGATAAAGCCAGATGGTTCACGCTTTGATAAGGAGACTTATTGATTTCTCAGCAAATGTGAACAGACAATTTTCTATGGAGGCTCAGCAGATGAATGGATAGTATTCTCCTTCATCCCAGCCAGTAAACCGTAAAATAGCATGTAATTGTAGGCACAGTCCAGGACACAGTAGTAAGAGTGTCTCCACTCAGTAGATTTGTGTCCACATATTCCCACAGTAAAGCTTTGTGCTGTTTGAAACAGCACTATGTTGGTGTTTATTTCACTTCACTTGGCTTTCATTTCATAGCGTTTTAGAACAAGACCGTTATCACTTGATGCAGTAAAGTAAAGTTAAAAATGTAAGATTTAGGCTAAACTAGAGTGAAACTGGTGGGCAGACGTTCCTCTTGATTCCAAAGACTTTTTATTTTCATGCTCCAATCCTGTGGGTGGATTTTGTTTAAAATCTAATGCACACGTGTAAAAACTCAAATGTCTTCTTCTCCAAATAACTGTGTTCAGGTTTCTCAGATTTACAGGGCACAACACATTGGTGTATTTTTTGTGTCTTGTAAATGGTATAAAGTGTATTGTTACTTTAGTTATTTTAGTTTAGTTTGATGTTATTTGAGTGTAAATAGTTGGTCTCCATGTAGTCCCACAAGGTGTTATTGGTTGTTAATGTCTACAGAATCTCTTGAACTGTGATGTTGTTAGTTATGGAACCACCTTTGATGCCTTACAGTAGGAGCTTACAGGCTTTATATTCTTGTGTGTGTGTGCGTTTGTGTGTGTGCTTGTGTGTGTGTGTGTGTGTGTGTGCGCATGTTATCACTTGTTTTGTGACTATTGAACTAAGAATTCACTGTGAACTCTTTCTCTGGATTTCAAGAAGTAAACAGCCCAGGTCTAACTTGTCTTGCAGTGAATATAATCTCTGAGCCATCTACTGTAAGGGGCTTCCAAAGGGATCGGTCATTCTTCCAGGATAAACGATTCAACCACATCACTTCAATATCAGAGAACTCAGCTTTCAAAATGCCCATAAAAGTACAGATCTGGGGGGGGGGGGGGGGGGGGGGGGGGGGAGTGATGATTAAAAGTAGACAATTGATGTTAACTCATATTGAAGTTGACCAGTTGATGGTTATATTCTTCCAGATCAGATGGGTGAAGGTTATTTGAGATGAATGGAAGATGCTTCTGAGAGCCAGAGAGATAAGGGCAGCAGTAATGTACAGAGATGTCCAGTTCTACACTTCCTTTTAGTATGAAGTGTTGTCATGGGAACGTCATAGTAACCATGAAGCACAGATGAGGAGCTAGCAGCAAACAAGCTGTTGTAATAATAATAATAATAATAATGCTTTAATATGCATTTGAAAAATTTCTTGGGTGGTTTTTGCACAGGGAATGTTTTACATTGTCTCGTTAATTTTTTATGAAAAATTGAAGCCATTGTCCACTTGTTGCCCTGGGTGGTTTACTTCAAGGCAGTGCTAACTCTCAACCGCAAAAGCTTAAATTGTATTTTTGTATTTTTTTTTAAGCTTGCAACAACTGTGTTCCTTTTTTTTCTGACTCCTGTGAGCTTGAAGCTTTGGTTTTGTATCTAGCTTGTATTTAGCTTAGTTGGGGTCAGTGGAGCTTCTGGTTTTGAACTGATGTGGTAACAACACCTAAACCACATGCTCTAGTCAAAGTTTGGTTCATGGTGGTCAGTTAGCTGAGGATTCAGAAGGGGAAGTCAATCGAAAGTTTACAACCATCTGAGGTTTGGGCTCTTTGGAAACGAGAGATGACAGGATGCAGCTTGGAACAGTCCTGCGGTCTGGAACAGTCCTGCGGTCTGGAACAGTCCTGCGGTCTGGAACAGTCCTGCGGTCTGGAACAGTCCTGCGGTCTAGAACAGTCCTGCGGTCTGGAACAGTCCTGCGGTCTGGAACAGTCCTGCGGTCTGGAACAGTCAGTCTGGTTTACGCCGTGCTAAGTCTGTAGCCCTGTAGGTCTGCATTACAATCAAGCATCCGATGGCTTTGGGGATGCAAACACTGTCACTGATACTGTGAAACAATCTGGAGAAGGGAGAGGGGGGAGGGGGGGGGAGAACCGACCAAACCATGTCCATTCCTTTTTACCATCTGCGTTGTGCTTCCTCCATCACTTTAAAACGTGCCCCGATTCTAAGCATCCCTGTAGAAACGATACCAGCACTGTTGGGCCCCAAAAATTCAATTCTCAATTTGTATGCAACTTATGTCATTTATTTCACAGGGGAAGCACACAAGCAGGCATTTCCTTTTTTTAAGGTCATACTATGCCATGCATAGTTTTTAAGGTGAAGACGGATAAGGCTTGATTCTATTGAAATCGGTTCCGAAAGCCTTCACAGTATTTTACACGCTGCAAGGAATTGTAAGGTTGAGAATTGGCTATTTTGTCTCATGTCCATTTTTTGTCCTTACTATTTTTGTGTTACTGCATGTAATTTTGTGCTCAACGTATGTGAATGTTTTTTTATTTTAAATATGATGTTCCATTTCAAAGTCAAACTTTGTTGTTGTTGGTTTTTGTTGGTTTGTTTGCAAATAAACTCATGGGGAAAAAAAAGTGTGTCCTGCAGTCACAATGTTGAATGATGCATGGCATTGCATGATGTAGTAAATGTATACATCTTAAGCCGTCTCAACAATGGACAGTAGTTAAACATAAGCTTGAATATATATATATATATATATATATATATAAACTGATCATGTAAACATGACACACAAGCTGTTCTCACCATAAGAAGCAGAATTGGTGTTTTTTCAGACGAGGCGTTTGTAGTAATGAGACCTACAGATGGGACAGGTGGGCATCTCCTCTGGACAGAAGGACTCAAAGGCTTCCAGACACGCCTGGTGGAAGAGATGCGAGCAGGACAGGAGCACGTTACGTCTACATGTAGGAGGGGTGATGCTGGCCACCACCATGCCCAGGCTGGGGCTGCAAAGTGGGGTGAGGCAGATGGAACAGTCCTTGGTGTCTCTCTGGATGACCTGCGACCACAGACAGAAACAAGGTGAGGGCTGTTAGCTTATTGGCTGTCGCCATATCACCCAACCAGGAAGACAATCAGGATTCTGAAACGGCTAAAAAAGAAAACGCAGAAATGATCGATCTGAATGTAAATCATCCTAAATACCCTTCGTTATGTACAGCACCCTCCTCTTTCACCTCTGGGTTCACACACTTTATGTGAAACAGTCATGTCATTACCAGGAGATAGTTTGTTTGGTTTGTTACGCTGCGTATCGCCAAGTAAAGAGAACATCATGTCCACAAAGCTTGAGCAATCATTAACCTCCAAGACGGCGTTCTTTATTCACGCACCTTGAATACTTGGGACGGAGCTTTTTCTGACTTTATGGTGTTTGTCCCCAAAGGGGTGTGTGTGTGTGGTGCACAGGGCCAAAACAAGCTCCTCAAACGCCCCGCCTTCCATCTGTATCCAGGTGGAACTACTGTGTCTCTGTTCAGGGATTCAAGCTTTTCACACGAGATAAAGCTGCTCTCTTTATGCGGCAATAATGGCGAGGCCTATTAACCGACCGGTCCGAACGTTTCTTCGATTTCCTCAGCGAAGAAAAGGAAAAATCCTGCTGTTCACTACAGAAAGTCCTGTTTTATTATTTCATAAACACAGGATTATCGCCACCATTCATGTCAAAAAAGTGAATCATCATCTGGAAAGACATAACTTTCTATAGCAACTATGATGCAGTTTCTCTCTCTTTCTCTCTCTCTCTCTCTCTCTCTCTGCCCCTCGGGACAAGCGTTAGCTTGTTAAGTGAAAGACAAGAATATGAATGGGATTAGATATTGTTACGAAGGGATCTTTGATGGAGCCGGTAGTGTTCAGCTCCAGTGGCTCACCTTGTTCTGAATCTTTATCCACTCCTCCTCCTGAACCTCGGAGACGTTCTGTCTGTCAAAGCGACTGAACACTGTCCTGCACGCCCTCACAGACTCATCAAGTTCGCTGAGGAAATGGTCGATGTTGGTGTGGCAGGACTGGACCAAGCTGTCGTTCAGCTCTCGCAGCTAATTAGAATGTTTTGGATACACAAAAGAGCCATATTATACATTTACATTCATTCATTAAGCGAACGATTTTATCCAAAGCCACATTGTAATTAACAGGATACACAGGTGTGTAACAGGATACACAGGTGTGTAACAGGATACGCAGGTGTGTAACAGGATACACAGGTGTGTTTTCTGTCCTAACTAACTTGGTTGTGCTTGGTGTGGTTGTGTGGACAGGCCTGTCATGGTGCTAACAGACTGATAAGAATACACCTCTCCTCAGACTGCAGTTGAAGAAGAATGAAACCCAGTAAAAGCACACACACACACACAAGCACACGCACAAGCACACACACACACACACACCATATTTTACCCCTGTCATAGTGACATCACAATTGCTTTATTGCTAAGCTTTTATCACTAATTAAACAACTGTTAACCATTCAGATAGAGGGTTTACGAGCTGGCTGACTTTTCTACAGTCAAGACAAACAACATGGTCCCTGGTGAACTTTGTCTTGAAGTAAGAAAAGACAGAGAAAAGAGGACAGAGAGAGGGAGGGGAAGAGAGAGGGAGAGAGGGAGGGAGGGAGGGAAGGAAGGAAGGAGAGAGAGGGAGAGAGAGGGAGGGAGGGAGGGAAGGAGAGAGAGATGGAGGGAAGGAGAGAGAGGGATATAGAGGGAGTGAAGGACAGAGCGGAAGGGAAAGAAGGAGAGAGAGGGAGGGAGAGGTGGAGGGAAGGAGGTAGGGAGGGAGGGAGGGAGGGAGAATGGGAGAGGGAAGGAGGTAGGGAGGGAGGGTAACAGAGAGGGAACAGAGAGAGGGAGTGAGAGGGTTCGAAGGCAGGGCGTTATCTACAATCCATCTTGTTGTCACCAGTTATCCCACCTAATGTGTTGACTCAGGGTAGGACCTCTGCAGAAACAGAAATGGAAAGCAAGCCATTGAACGGCATATCTCAGGGTGCCTTGATAAGCAGAGTCAGGCTGGCCAGGTAGCTCTTCCTCCAGAGCACTGCTGCTGAAGCTTCACTGAGAGACAGACAGGGTTTATAGGCCTGCTGTAGATCTGTTTGATGAGGATGTTCACTGCTACACAGCTGTGCAACAGAGCTGTATTTCACTCTACCTGTGACAGTTAAGGCAGGTGTCTTCAACCACAGAGCGAGCAGGTGGCTGTTTCAGAGCCTTTTACTGCTCAGTGATACACAGTGATAAGGTTTATTACCATCACCCTTCAGCAGTAATGGCCATCAATGAATATTCTAATCAACTTATTATGGTTATCCAAACCATAAGGGCTTCACAGGTACTAACACTCCGTCATGGATCAATCCATCCATCCTTACTTGTCTCCTTCCTTCTTTTCTCCTCCCTTTTTCCTGGAGGAATGACGCATTAAAAGCCTATTGGAATGGTACAACCACCACCAGATTTCTGAGAAGACGCTAATGCATTTGGGGAAGAGAGTTCATTGGCCCAATAAAAGGTGACATGTGAATTGTGTTTCTAGATCGTTCTGCTTGTCGCTGAGGGGGATGGGGAGAACACGCTGACCCCTCCACAACACACTGTGGCCTGAACAACACTCTGACCCCTCCACAACACACCGTGGCCTGGACAACACTCTGACCCCTCCACAACACACTGTGGCCTGGACAAGTGCCGCTGCCTTTAGAAGTACCTCTAAACAAGACAACCACTCTGGCTGATTACAGAGCTCTGGAGAGAATGACGTGCATCCCAGCTCGTTTAACGAGCCACAGAGTGAGGGAGAGGATAGGCAGGGAGCAGGACTCCATCGTAGGGGAGTCGGGTGGATCAGCGGTTAAGGCATCGGGCTGGTGATAGGAAGGTTACGAGTTTGATTCCCGGCTATGGCAACATGATGTTGTGTCCTTAAGCAAGGCACTTCACCCTACTTTCCTCAGGGAGAATGTCCCTGTACTTGCTGTAAGTCGCTCTGGATAAGAGCTAAATGACTGAATGTAAACGTAACCCACACAGCAGTTGCTGGATCTGTGAGGTTTACATGTGTAACCCTTGACAGACTGTCAATGTGGAACAATAGGTTGTGTTAGCTTGTCAAATGGTTCCAGAACACAGTATGTAGAGGTTAGTTGCCACACCAGTGTTTTTCCAAGCAGCCATATCAAACCAAGCTGAAAAGGGTAGAGGTTCCAGTTTCACTAGATGGCAATCTTTCCTTTTCCAGGCTGTCTGCACTCCCAGCCTTAATGTCAACAGGTGTGCATCCGGTAGGCTTGAACCTACCGGCTAAATCACAGCCTCAAAGGGGGCTGAGGTCTTTAGAAAGTGTGGATTCTGTCCCTCAAACTTGATCAATAAGGGAGGTTTTTTTTTTGTCTCAAAGTGTAGGACGGAGGGATAAAGACTGTTCAAATGGTAACCTGTCGACCCCTCCCCTCACCTCTTCAACTACCCACCCTCCTCTGCTTCTACCATCTAAAGGAAAACAGGGGGGTTGTGGGGGGGAGGGGTGCAAACACACACACACACACAGTGGAGAGGACTGCTGCTTTTGTGTTGACCCTGGAATGTCCAGACTGTTTGACTAAAACACACAGTGTCCCGTAATTAGTTGACAAATAGTGTTATGATTCACACAACATCAAGGACTCTCAAGGGTGGAGGGTGGTGAGGATGGTGTGGGGTTAGGGTGGGCAGAGGGGTGAGGGTGAAGAGAGTGGTGTGGGGTGAGGGTGGAGAGGGAGGTGTGGTGTAGGGTGGTGAGGATGGTGTGGGGTTAGGGTGGGCAGAGGGGTGAGGGTGAAGAGAGTGGTGTGGGGTGAGGGTGGAGAGGGA
>CM059332.1:1508514-1686153 GCA_030340685.1 Protosalanx chinensis
GGTTTGTGTTTTTAAGTAAATAATCATGGTTAAAAAATACGGCAAAGATGGGCTCAAGTCTTTCATAAAGCCTGCATTCTTCCAACTGTCATCAGAATGGATTTCAGTGTGTGCTTTTATTTTCAACAGGGACACTGTTTGTCTTTTTCTTTATAAATACCATTTTAAAGAGCTTTTTATTTAACTTTCTCCCCCCTGAACCTCTTTATCTGATCTGTGGTATTTTAAGAAGAAAAAAAACTCACCTTGTCGTGCAATGAGTTGATGACTTAAGCGAAAGAAAGAAAAAAAACAGGAATAGTGTGTTGTGGTTTAACTTGGACGAACCCTCTGTTGAACTCTACGAAACCAACGACAAGCTCTGAAAATAGAGAAATAGGTTTTATATTTGTTTTTGTTAACAGGATGTTCATTACCCATGACAAAACAAATACAAGGGCTTCCCGCTTTGTGTTGTCATGTAAGATGTATCTGTAAAAGTATGCTTTATGGGTGATAGAACCACAACTGCACTCTACACTTGCTGCGTGCTCATGCTGTGTGCTGGATCCTGTGACTACCCTGTGTTTTCCCATGATTCCATAGTTGACTGGAAGGTTACCCAGGGTTCTATAAATCCTGTTGGTATTATACCAAAGTCACTCAGTTTGACCTTGGCCTTGACCCCAGGAGCTGGTGTTTTAATCCACGTGGTAACAGGGTTGTCGTCAATATCCATTATTTTCTTTAAAAACAGAGGTCACACTTACATTTAAGTCTTTTTTGAACAATGATTGACAGATACATTTGTTATGTATTGGCAATCAAAGTATGTCAATAATATAGCGCTTACTTATCCTCCAACAATGGAAATAAATAAATATAGATGTACATAAAACTGTATAACCAAAGGTACGAATAAAAAACATTTAGCAAACATTATTGCATATTTGTACTGATAACCAGTTGTGATATGAATCACTTGACAGAGGTCCAACCAGGGAGACATACTATATATGTGCATAAAAATATCTGTGCTTCATGTACCTTTGTCTGACTGTCTGCTTCCATACATCATACAGTGATATATTACATTTTCAATATAAATGATTGCCTCTGAAATGACATATATAGGACAGACGGTGGCCTCACTAGTTAATAAACAATTATGTCAACCGCTGAGGGGGCTGAGAGACCAATCATTTTGATAGAAGACAGCGGAGAAGACAGAAATCAGATTATTTTACGACCTCCACCCCCACACCCCACCATAACTAGTAACTAATATGACTGTAATCACCCAATAGTGATAGGACTCCCCTCTGGATGTCCAATAGGGGAACCAATCATAGCTGTCGGACTGAAAGGCTAAACTATTTGCGATCATCTTCAACGTCATTGCTGACTAAGTAAGCGGTAAAACAACATTGCCGTCATTACAGCATTTGCGGTACATTTCAAAGAGATGGACTCGCTAATGATTAGACGTGTCCTTTTGTAAATGAAATACAAATCACCGGAGACTTTTGGTTTTACTTCATTTACTAAGTGCTACATTACCTCATACTTTGGACCTAACAATGGATTTCCCATAAATCTGCAGTCAGTTGAAATGATGAACTGCCTCACATATCACGGAATGTGCCAGGCCTTATTAGCACTTGAGAAGTTATTGATCGTCCGTTTTGATTAATCTCCGGGCGTGAGCTACAGTAGCGTCGGGCGCTTTGCGTCGGCCTGGTGGAACTATCAGCTGGTACTTCTCCTCCTCAATTAGCTTCGCTTTGTGCTGACTGCTGTTCTGAACTCTGGCAGAACAACATCCTCTGCAGTGCCCTAACTGTCAGAGGAGTTATGGGTGTTCACCTTCTAGAACCTTCTGCTGCTGTTTCACTGTTAGTCCCAGTCAGAATTATCACTGCAGGTCAAACAAACAGTGGCTGCTGTTAGAACAGTTGGGATTTGTAGTTTTAATATTCATTATCTATATTGTACGAAGGGTTAGAAGTGGGGACATGAGTTCAGACACCTGGCAGAACATGGAGAAGAAAATTACTAACTAGACATAAATGAGTCTTACAGCGCTGTAACTGAGGCCCATATGTTAATTGTTGCTGAGCTAAATGTGCCAAGAAAAATTTCTTTGTAATGTCAAAGCCGTAACCAATAATTTGAACTGAGCTTCATCTCTCTCAGTAATGGACAGTAATTGAGCAGAATCCATCACTATAGCCTGGAATAGAATCACATAATGGCCATAAATTGTGCCCTGTGAAGGGAGAAACCCAGAACATGTGACCTCCCCTGCTGTGTCTGAAATGAACAGCAACTTCCATCACATGAGGTTTTATACTTATCATTGGCTACATGCTGATTACATACAACGCAAATGCTATAGAATCAAATTATACCTTATGGGGAAAATGGACAGGCCTTGGTAGACTTACTGTACAGATTTATTATCTCCAAACTAAAATGTTAACCTGAATTTAGAGTATGAATTTGATGCTGCATACTGGGACTTACTGCTAACCAGAACAAACCATTTTCACACCTTTCCCAAATTGTACTTGTCTACTGTTTGAAGTGTGGGGTGAAAATTAAACGTGGTCTTTTACATTTAGATTGGCAAACCACCTTAAAGAGAAGCTAAATGCAATGAACTGACATCCTAATAAATAAACAAATAACAAGTCTATAGACTTCCTCAGAAGACCCCCAGTATATCCACAGCTATACCCCTCTTTCTACCTGCCTGAAGAGAGAACTGTGAGTTTGCCGGCACTGGGTGGAATGTGTTTGTGGTAAGTCTCGTAAATGCCAAGTTCTTTGGGCAATAAGAATAAATATCACAAGCGCTCTCTAGAATTACCACATAATTGGGGACTTTCCGTGTCTGCATAGGACCCCACTGTCTCCGCCCCCGTACTACGTGTTGCCATAGAAGTCCATGTTCAGGTAAGGACAATACACAGTCACATGTGCTCTTGTTCCAGAAACACACAGTTCAGCGTGTGGTTCACAACAACAAAACAACATCTTGGTAGAAGAAGATGGGGATGTACCTTTTCCAAGCAGAGTGTGAGATCACAACACACCATCACCTCTACTCAGCCTTTTCGGTTCTTTCTACTTTCCACAATTCATGGACAGAGAATGTCGTAAGATTATAAAGTTCCTGGGATGTTGTTGTTGTTGTATGTTGCCTACTTGCCTTGTCTGCTGGTGCTAGTTAGCACAACACAGACAGCTGCTGCTTGTTTGTCCACAGTCATGACAGCTTCCTTCAGCTCATCATGAACTTCTGTGTCAGTCCAGCACACAGGATTAAACTCTGAACCATTCGCCTCAGACAAAAACCCAAAACGGTTTGATTGTCATGAGCCAAGCCCATCATCATCAAAAAAGAAAAAAGAAAATGTAAAATCCCCGCTGTCTAAATGACACATGTTGCCTAACCATTCAGGAGGCGAATCATCCACCACAGCTTTGATACTTCAAAGAGAGCTGAGATTCTGCCAAAAGTGAGCAGGCTTTTGGCCTCTTGTTGCAGTTTCAGAGAGCGTTGAAAGGTAAAGTAGCAACAGTTATTTACCTGTTATTGCAAAGTGCCAGAAGTACTAGAAGTAACGTTTGCGTTTTCCTTATCTGATCAAACCATTCCATCTACTGTCTCATGTAAATGTAGATTTATCAACCTGGATTTGTGGTGGTGTGTAGGAAGTGTGAGTGTGGTCCAGGTAGTTTGTGAGTCAATATTGATAGTTCAATTATGTACATTGTGTACATCACTTACCTCCATTGGTAAACAGGATGTGTGACAAAATACTCACGCTTTCTAGATATGACAGTTTCCAACAGCGCTACAAACTACCACCTTTGTGTACTTAAATTAAGAAAATCCTTTTTTTTGTTGTAGAGAGCGGTGCATCTGTCAGACAGAGCGTTGCTGTTGTGACATTTGATTGTCACGTCGTCATTGTGTTTCCCATGGTTCATACAGAGCTCAAGGGAAAACTATGTTAACAGCCAGGCTCTTAAGAAGTGGGTGACAGGAAGGGGGCGATCTGTTGATTTATTTTCTTTAAACTTACGTTGGCTTGAATGTATCATGAGCAGGTACTGTCACTGGAAGTATCACAGCCCAGATGTTGTCACTGTCATGGATGATTTACCATGTGACAGCTAAATAGAATCAATACCTTCATATTACGTAGGTGAAATTACGTAATATCGAATAATGAACCTGCTTGCCTCAGGTGGAATGTCCCTGTACTTGCTGTAAGTCGCTCTGGATAAGAGTGTCTGCTAACTGACTCAATGTAAATATTATACTTCTTAGCGTCATTCTGATTTTCATCCAGGTGTTTCGAATATGCCTCTGGCATCAACATCTGTCCTAAATATCTTTCTTACTCAAGCAAACCGAGAAGATGTCACTTGAATACTATATAGTCGTGCTTCAGGCTAAACACATTAATTAATAAAGCAAGTGTCTGGTGTTTGGCACCAGTCCATCGAAAGATTAAGAAACATTCGTTTGGATTAGCATTTAAGCATTCATGAAATGTATGTAAACATGTTGCCGAAATGTTCCAGCATTACACACCATGGTGTTGTCAAGTGCAAATGTCAGGTAATGTTTTCTGCAAGACTTGTGCCTGCTCACTCACGTGTACAGGGACATTACTGTGTGACGGAACTGGAAGGGTGACAGCCTGTTGGCTTGCTGCCTGCTCTATCGCCTCTGCCAAAATAAACAGGTGAGCTTCCCTTCTCTTCACACCCCTTCCAGCTCTCTGACAGCCAGCAAAAAGCATGGAACAGAACCAACCAGAGGCAAGTCCAGCATTTAGCACTGAAACAGTCAGAAAGTAATTACAAACAGTGGATAGTCTATGATTGTGGGGTGGTTGTCAACTTTTGGTGTCACTTTCAACAGGTTTAAGGATAAGACGTCCACTTTTTGGTTGGCCACGTTAGATGTTGTAATATTCGATGATTTAAACCTACTGTTCGAAAGGGAGACAGGAGAAAGGCAGAGGGAGCCTGAGATGTAGAAAACAAGAGAGAGTGACGGAGAGCTGATCTCAGTTACACTGAAGCAGAGCAGGCCTGAAGCAGGAGAGGTGAGATGGGAGATCAAGGCTGCGGAACGAGACGCATGTTTACATTCTTCTGTGATGTTCCACTCAGAGCCTCCCGTTTTGACACCGCAAATCAAGTTTGGGTGAGATGAAGTGGCAAGAAACTCCGTGAAATTCAAACATTTCTTCTGATGTATATTAGAATTCGCTTGACCTTTTCGATGGGGTCAATTGCTGCTCGTCAGTCAAGTCATACAGGTCATGTGTTTATTTTCTCAAACGTTGCCTCCGTTGAAAACCATCTGCCACAGCTTGTTGATGGGAACTTAAGATGTCCAAAACAGCATCATACCTGCTCATGGGACAACTGACAGGGTTTAAATGGCCAGACTTCAAATTGTCAATATTCACTGACGAAAAAAGTAAATTGTTTGTAGAACATGAACATGACTTGTCTCTACATTGAGATGTTCTGACCGACATTCACACATGCTTGCAAGTGCACGCACGGCACGCGCGCACACACGCACACACACTCAGACCAAACTCACTCACTTCAAAAGGAACTCGGAGATAAAACAAAATGAATCGCAGACACATCAAGCCTCCCATGCCCTTTAAAGCTTAATTATACCTGTTGAAGTGATGAGAGACACATCACACAACCTGGTGATTAATAAACATTTGCCGCATCCTATAAAGCGTCCAACAAGTCCCTGCTCATCACCTCTCACACTAGCTGGAAGTCTGGGGCTCAGGCACAGAGCACATTATCAAAGTGTAAAAAAAAAAAAATAATAATCACCCCGCAAAGACCTCACTTCCACCTTCTTGCCCTCGTCTCCTGTCCCTCTGCAGCGTCTGCTCTTCCACCTGTCTAATTTAAGACCGACAAGAGCATCATCCAGACACGTGTTTCAGAGACTAGGCCTCACCAAGCTTTTATCTTTCATTCCCGTACGGAGATCACTCGTCTGGGGCTTTGTAGACGCCGACCCGGTAAGTGTGGCGTTCGCTGGGGTTTTGTAAACAGACACAGCTTTTGTGAAAGAAGATGTCCAGAGATGGAGTTACTAACTGCCTGGGCTCAGCCGGCGTTGCTGAAACAAGTCGATGAGGACGGGGGTGACCCGCGTCTGAGGTCACAGAAGATTGCCCTTTGAAAGGCGTACGTGCCGAGTGAGGTTCAGCTGGCATCACGGCACAATAACACGCCAACACATACGTGTTTGTACACACACGTACACAAACAAAGATTAGAATAGAACGGTCGCACAAATCCGTTCACTTGAACGTCTTCTGCACAGAGTAACATTCTGTCACTGGGAAAAACATGTTGTTTATAAACTGTTTTTGGAGTACAAATTTACCAAAGCCAACTTGGAGAATTGAGTGTTTGAATGTCGACATTGTTATCGATCGGCGTGATATTGATCGATGAAACTCCACCTCCCTGACCCGCAGTAGATCATTTACTTATAGAACAATGAGCTAACGTGTAGCCATGGTGCCAGCCTAACCTGTCTGCACAAACATCTAAACAGGGTTTACACAGCAAGACGTTGACAGACATGAGGAGGAAAACAAATGCTGTTAATAAGCTTACATGAAAAGATTCCTGGTAGACCCAGCTCTACCAGGCAGCTGAGGCCTGACCTGAAACCTACGCAGACATTTGACCACTGTTTGCATTGCTGTCAGTGTTTTGGCAGTGGTTAAGCCCTTCTCCAGTCAGTGTGGTATTACGCTGTTGGTGATGAATGTTCCTCATCTTAAGAGGCTTTAGCCAACCAAGTGTGATCCAGGCTGATCATTTCCCTCAAACAAGTCGCTATTGTTGATTATGTTTTTCCCACTTTACATTTTCACCAGGGTAAGCAGGTCTGCCTCGTTTTGTCTCACAAATGCCAAACTGATCTGGTTAAAATATTGTCTGTCAATCACATCAGAAGATCGGAAATAGTGGGATAGCTGACAACTACTATGTTTTACAAAGGAAACATTTAACAAGTTAAAGAGTTTCCCCTCTGGGATTAATAAAGAACTTCAGATTCTGATGATTCTGAACCTTTGTCAGACCTATTTAAATGATTGGTAGATGATTATACTGTAATCTGTATACTGTAGCCAAGTATGGCTAATTTTGACAGACGTCACATTTCAGTAAATAAGAATGTTAAATCAAGTATGTTATGCCTCCTTATTATTCTTATGAGTGTCTGTGATCAACAGGCGATAAACAAGTCATTCAATTTATCAACAGGTAATATGTTAATATATCTTAACATAAATCCTATTTGACCTTTATCCTTTCTGTAGTTGCAGTACTGATTAAACTGGACACAGAGCCTGTCAATCTACTTGAGATTGACAGAACGTCATCACTTAATGAGTAGAGATAGGGACTGTGGACAAAGCTTCAGTCCAGACTCCATTGACCAAATTCTGTCTGCAGTTGCATGTCTTGGGTGGATTAGTGAGAGACAAAGCTGGGATGGTCTTTCTTATGGGAAGCAGGAGTGTTAAAAGTCCGCTGAGAGCTCAGTCTCAAATGCTGACATGCAGACAGATCAGGAACACTCAACGACTCGTTAGTCAGTTTATCAATATCGAAAACATTTTCCTTAGATAAAAATAAAATAAAATAAACTGTTAAGATACTCAAAGCATGGAAATAAACGGAGTAGTTCAATATGAATGTGTACAATTTACCACAACTTGCAAGGACAAGGAATGAAAATTCAAAGCATAAAATTGCCTTAACCATAAAGTCCTGTCAAAACTAGTATACAATATCACTCTACACACTTTAATGTCAAATTCAGACAGCTGTGTAGAGCCTTGGCCCGAAACATCTCTCCAACACTTAAAAAGGGATTTCCCTCAGAAGAGTTTGTTGATTTGTGTACAAAGAATTACGATAATTGCCAGCTACTAGATATATGATTAATAACAATAACAGCTTAATTATAGTTTGAAATCTTAACATATTTCTCTATCTTCCAGCTGGGGGGAGGAGAGTACATCAAAACAGCTACAGGACAAGATTATAAAAACACACAACAAAGAACACAATGATTGTACATGTATTAGCATTTCCCATTGAGAAATTCCTTCTAATGCTCGCAGCTTTGGTAGCAATAAAAGCTCGTTTTTGGGGGTAAGTTATGCCTTTAAGGGCCAAGTAAATAGGTAAAGAACTCCCTAAAGTTGGCTACTGTTGTGTCACATGAAACATGTCTATCTAAGGTAATGATGTGAATGAGTGTTATGGCGCTTTTCCACCGCAAATGTAGCACGACTCTACCCGACTATACTCGGTTTGTAGTAAACTCCTGAACCCGTGGGGTGGTTTTCCACCGCAAATTGTACCTCAAAAAGTACTCGGCGAAAGGGGCGTGACGTAGGCCCTGACGTCTTTTTGTATGCGACGTAAATAACACCAACGCAACCCACAAGTGGACAGAACCCACATTATAATTTTAGCCATGTTGACGAACTAGTCTTTTGTAACTTATCTGACTTTTAAAAAGCTTGTAGACTGTTGGTGTAATGGACTGTATCTGATAGTAATAAGTATTAGCTGCGGCGCTGTTGCTTTAAGTCGCTCTCGTGACTTCGTCACACTTTCTGGCCAATCAATGGCCGGCCGTCTGCCGACGTCACCTTTTAGCTCGACTTAAGATCGCCTGGTACCTATAGCAAGAAGGTACCAAAAAAGTACCCGCTAGCCAGGTAAAAAAAGTACCAGGTACCATGGAACTGCGGTGGAAACGCAAAAAATGCGAGTAGGGGCGAGGCGAGGCGAGCTGATTTCATGCGGTGGAAAAGCGCCATTAGAGTACTAGTGACTGGTGATTGAGAGGGACGTAATCAACTGGATCAAACAGACAGTGGAAGTGCAGTGAAAGAATAAATAATCATACTGTACATTCGCACTGATTTTACTAATGATGAGTGCTCAAAGTGCAACAATAGTAATTTAGCTGTAAAACTGTCAGCAGTTAATCTATCTGTTAAAGGTTTTCCTCCTTCAATGTAAGATTTATTAAAGGTTCACTTGGACTTGTCAGGACAGGCCCGGTCTGTCTGCAGTGTACACAGTGTTTGTCTGACTGTTCAAGAGTAACTTTAATAGCTTTTTCTCTTATTCACAGTTTTGTCACACAGTCATATCTACCATATATGATATACCAAGTATCGTATGAAAAGGTGTCCCAAAGCAACACTGAACATGACTGTATCTGTCCCTCCTCAGACCCTGTTTGAGACAACGGTTCACCTTCTCAGCTCTCACTCTGTTTTTATTTGATGAGCTATATTTTGTCTGAGATCTTCAGGCGGTGTCTTGTGTAGAGCCAAGACTTTTGCACATTTTGCCCCAGGACTTACAAAACCTGCTGCTACATCTGCCAACAATAGGAATTTCCCTAGTTTACAGAGTCTCCGCACAGAGAGAGCTTATCTCGCTACATTAACCCTGCACCCTTTTTTTTGGGGGGGGGGGGTTTGTGGGAGTTGATGGAAGATACAGTAGACCTAAATAAATAAATAAATTGACATTTATATTAGTTAATTAAAACTGGCTTCCCATCATGACAGCCTGGATCCGATACGAGACCCTGGTGGTGACCTTCTGAGCGGTGAATGGGACTGCATCCGACTACATCAAGTCTCTCCTCCAGCCTCACACCCCCACCCGCCACCTATGGTCTTCCCCTGTCTGGCCCTTCAATGATGGAATCAACTCCCCACCTCCAGAGACACTGACTGTCTCCCTATCTTCAAGAAAAGGCTCAAGACGCACTTATTCCAGGAGAACAACAGTACTTATGAATGATATGCTGGACCTGATGTTAGTTTCCTCCAAGATCACAATGACTCTTATTGAGGGACTTTTTGCTCTTGTTGGTCAGTTGTAACTTGCTTTCCTACAGATACACTCTTGCACTTTTCTGAGGTTCATGTTATCTAATTGTAACTCGTTTAACTGAACTCTCTTGTGGTTCTTCGCTTTGGCACTCGTTTGGTTTCTCACCATGTTATGCTTCATGTTCTGACTACCAGCAATGTTTGGGCTTTGTTATGATCAGTGACCTATGCACTTCTGGAAAGTTCTCTCTTGGAAGTCGCTTTGGATAAAAGCGTCTGCTAAATGAATAAATGGAATGTAATAATTGCCACTTTACTTCTGTTGTACTGCTGTCCAGTGACAATAAACTTATATTCAAACTAGAGAGAGCAAATCGATCAGAGGAATATTTCCATTGATTTTGGCGTTTCAAAATCTAGCATTGTCATCTGGGATCCCAGTGCTTTATCAAAGCAGAAAGCTCAGCTGCTCCATGTAATCAGTGATCAGTCGACTCGTCTATCAAGTAGTGTCACTGGTCTAATCTAAGATGATCTAGAGCTGCAGCACCTCTCTCACACCTCACACCATCATCCTAACCTCTTATTACTCAAAGTAAACATCATAAAATCCCACTTTAAAGACAGTGAGAGAAATTAGAAGTTTACCTAATATTTAAAACGATGATGTATTAAATTATTGTTTTTGCTGTCAGTTCTGGTTCCTGGTGCTCAAGCTTGGGCACTTTGAAGTCACTCAGTATTAAAGTGCTGTTTTATGTGGTCAGGGGCCGTTCTCATACTGCCTCGTACACTATTCAGCTTCACTTAAATATATAGCCAACACTGTAATTTTTTTTACAAGTGCAGGCACAATTTGCTTTAAATACAGTATCAACACTTCAAATCACTAGGAAAACCATCTCATATAGAATATTATCTTTTAATATTCAGTACAAAAAAAAGAAGAAGAAAGGAACTCAGAATAGCAACTATCGCCTCGCTCCTGGACTGGCATGGTATCATTAAAGTTGTATAATCATAGATTTTGTAGAAATGAAACGAGTCAGCGTTGAGACAGAATACCATTTACAATGTATTTAATTTAGGCCCCGCCAGCCTCTGGGTTGGAAAGTGTGTCTCCAAAATCACGGTATCCTCTTTCCAGAGATCCCAGACTTTGGTCTGATGCCAGGCAACAGGGAAGTGGCTGAGAGAAAGTAAACAAACAAGAAACAAGACAAATAAACAGGATGAGTGTGCGTGTGCTGCGCCGTCTATCACGACACACGATTCATCTGGTGATTCGTCTCCATCTAGACACATATTAGATTAAATTATATGATATGCAGATATGTTGCAGAGATTCAAATCCATCAGATTTAACTTTAACTTTAAGATTATTGAGGGGTTTTTCTTTTTCGCAACCAAGTATGTCAGTAAAATAATAACAGCATGTACATAACAGTGCTGACAATGTTAGTCACTGCAGTGATTTCTTTGTTTCAAAGGGATCACATAGGACTAACACGGTCATTTTTATCAGCATGTATTTCTTCCAGACATGAAAGACAGAGTCTAAGACGTGAGGATAAAATGGAAAAGTGAAGTCCCAGCTTCTCTGCTCTAGATGGTCCATTGTCTTGTGGCCTTATTAGCTGGTGAGGATGTAGTTAAGATGAATGAGAGCAGGCACCAGGGCTCGGCAGGTTTAGAGCATGAGTACCCTCTCTCTCTCTCTCTCTCTCTCTCTCTCTCTCTCCCTCTCTCTCTCTCTCTCTCTCTCCCTCTCTCGCACCATCCTTCTCAAGGCGTTTGCCTTTCATTCCACGGAAGGTGTGGAAACAGAAGGAAGCAGCTGTGCATCAGCAAACTGGGGCCTGTTGACCTCTCAACCTCCCTGGTCAATGTCCCTCTCCTCTCCACAAGGAAAAGGCCTTGGGAATTCCTCACAGATTAGCCCTCACATCTCTCTGTTTGTCTGAAAAAACAGACGTTGATGATAGATTCCAGAACAAACTACATCCTGTATGGAATAGGTAATTACTTATTCTGTGTATCGTTCAATATTCTCATTATTAAGGTGTATTGGAATGCTAAATGACTTTGAGAGAATATCAATATAATGATATTCTGTTTTTAAAATCTATATTTTAAAATATAGTTGATTTTCACAGGAATATTACGGCATCTTTCACACACCTGTCAGCTACTTTTCATCACCAATACCTCGTCAATGATCTCCACTTGAGCAAAAATGCTGAGGTGTGTGCCTAATATTTTGATTGGAATGCACATCAGTGAGCCATGAATTTTAATCCTCATTTTCGGTTCAAATTAGAACCTTCCTATACATTACTTCCAGAATGCAGTGAGCTGTAACTGGAAACCTGTCTGGCTGGAGGAAGTGAACTTCCACCATGAGACAAGGGGAAAGAAATGAGTAGCAATTTAGGAAATGATTGCTTGAGATGCCCCAAAGCTAAAGGGTTGTGTTTTTATGTTCTTATCTTCAACATGTTCCCTGGTCTGAGTTGATGACTGGAGCATAATCTGAAGCTTTGCAAGTTTGCTCACTGTGACAAATTAAATTAAATGTCTCATGACTATTTACCACGTACCGCACGTCATCCGATGATTGATAGATAGAGTTTTTCTGGGAGTTTTTCACTGTCTTCTTTCAGGGTTTAGGTTGGTTGAGGGGCAGTTCTATGGGCATGTGTGAAGCCCTTTGAAACATTGCTTGTAAAACGTGCTGTACAAATACATATTTTATTTGATAGATAGGTAGATAGATAGAGAGAGATAAAACAAGAGAGAGGGAGCTAAAATTATGGATTAAATTATCTCCAATGCTGTGTTATGCTGTAAACTCCATTTCCCACAATACTCTGTAGAAGTTGGACCTAAAATGATGCTGCCTGGAGATAGACAGGCTCTTCCATTAACTGCAGCCACAGACAGTGCTGGTCTCTACTTATTACCCTTAAGATAACCAACCAAAGCCTTTGTGATATAACCCTATATGGCCTCACACCCAAATGCCACTATTTTAAGAAGACAATATATTTTCACCGGAAAATACAGTAAAATGCACTCAAGTTGAGATGTCTGTCTTTTCTGATTTAGTTCAGAAGTGCTGGTTTTTTTTCTCTCCAAAGTTTTCATTGGTAACAGC
Organism: Protosalanx chinensis; assembly: GCA_030340685.1. Taxonomy (NCBI): domain Eukaryota; kingdom Metazoa; phylum Chordata; class Actinopteri; order Osmeriformes; family Salangidae; genus Protosalanx; species Protosalanx chinensis. The sequence goes on from CM059332.1 coordinate 1,521,610, forward strand.
ACAGCTTGCCTTCCTTTATTTTAAATTAAAGCTCAAATATTTATAAAGGACATAAAATAGGCTTTTTAACAAAGTGGTGAGTCCTGAATGAACAGAGACTAGTTCATTTATATTTACATTTACTTTTTCGTGTTGAGATTTGAATAGGTGTTTATTCCAAGCCCTGTGTACCCTAACAGGATTCATGTATTATACATTGTAGATTACATTGCATCACATTATGTGTCTATTCTTTTCTCTCCCTTGCTCTCTGTTTACCTAATAAATGAATCTTGTGAGTGAAACAGGAGTGTAGCATAGTTCGTTCTGTGGTTTATCCTGGCTGTGTGGCATTTCTTGAATTCCTTGTTCAATTTTAATCTTCTTTGGATTGTGTTATACGTGAAAGTAGAAGAAAACAATGCAGTATTAGTGCTGTCAGGGTCAGCTTTGTGGTATGTTTACTGTGGTCCAGGGACTTTAACCACTGGCTGAAACAACTACATGTTGCGTTCTCTGTTCGTCTGAAACACAGAAGTTGTATTTTGAGACTCATATATGCCTCAAATGATGGACTGTACAGGTAGATGGACAGAAAGACAAACAAGTGGACAGACAGACATAGCTGAACTCCACAATTGTGCAGAGTGGGTCTGGGGGTGGGTTGGGGGTCTGGAGGAGGGTTGGGGGGTCTGGAGGTGGGTTGGGGTCTGGGGGGGTCTGGGGGTGGGTTGGGGTTCTGGGGGTGGGTTGGGGGTGGGCTACTTAAGCCTTTTTTGTGCCCTGTTTCCCCTGGTCCTCTCCTTGAGAGAGTAATGTGTTTCCCCACACAAAAGGAGGATCTCCACAGATATGCCAAGCGTCTGGAGAGTGTGTTTGCTGGCCCTGTGAGGAAACTCCTTCAGGAGGCTTCTGGAACAATAGAGTACAGGCACAGGCAGCGGGTTACTTTGTTCTCGCCAGGCAGTTCACACGCACCCCCCAGCAACAGGCGGTCAGAACTAAGGGCGACAACACTAGTTGAGTTATTGAAGAGTTTTTTTCTTTATTTTCTTCTCAATGCCTTTTTTCTCCCATGTTTGTTACTCAATCAGAGCAACGATGGGGCAGGAAGTTCTGTTTGACCAATAACATTCTTGTTCTGTTATTGACTAATTATCTGCTAATTTGAGCTGTAAGGAGTCTTCCCGCTTTCACACTTAGACCTAGAATAGTTTTTATAGAAAACTGATTTCAAGAAAACTGACATGAGACGTGCACCTCAGAATTACAGTACAGCAATCATCATCATCATCATTATCATCTTCATCATCATCATCATCAAAATAACACTGTGGTAAAATATTAAAAACCTATCAATCAACAAGGCAAAACCACAGGAATTTTCCTGAATGATTCTACATAGGAGGAAGCGAGAGGTTTCCTTCAGTGAGTGATGTAATTCAAAACATGAATCATTCCATATTCAGCATATGTATGGTGTCACATGAAATAGTTATGGGTCAGGGTTTGGCTCCCTAAAATATTTATTATGTTCACTAGTACAGTGAACAGGAGGCTATAGCATAGTGTCTGTTATACACTGTCAGCTTATCAATGCAGAAACGATCAAATTTGGTCAATTTTTGCATCCACAGTATGTGTCTGATGCTTTGATCCATACAGACGTAAAGAGTCTGGCTCAATGAAATGGTGAAATATCTTGCTGACTCCTCTAAGTTCTCTATGCATCCTGCAGAATATTTGGCAATATTCTGATACAACTGTAATATAACTATGTATATTCTGCTAAAAACCTGTAAATCCTGTACATCCTGACATAACACTGTATATTCTACAAGACCAATATATAATTGTATAATTGTAATTGTATAGTCTGTACATAATCATTTATCAAAGCCTCTGCCCCCCCCTCCTTGTGTGGATTCACCTACCGTTTTTTTGTTGTTGCCCCCACCCCTCTATCCCTGTGTACACTTTTCTCATATTTTACCTCACACCCTTATCCTTGTGTGCTTTTGCGAGACTGTGTGCCGTTGCCGCAAAGGAGTTTCCCCCGGGATAAATAAAGTAATCTGAATCTGAATATACTACGTATTTATGCTTACATACCTTTGGTCTGTGTATTTATTTATGTATTGATGTGTAGATCTATCATCTATCCATCCATCTATCCATCCATCCATATATCCATCCATCCATATATCCATCCATCTATCCATTTATCTATCTCCATCACAGCTGACTTTTCTCATCTCATCTCATCTCTCGTCTCTTTGCCTTTTGGCCTGACACATTGTTACAGTAATATCTCAATGCCGAGCTTGAGACAACGGTTGCTATAGCAATCTCCAGATCTGAGGTGGACTGGGGTCTAACTCCTGATTAGACAAAATGGAACCTTGTGGACAATCTCTGCATCTACTGGAACAGGTTAAACTGTTGGCAGTCTGAGATTGCCTTTTTTATCGTTATTCCCCCCTGTGGTATTTCTGTTGCTACCACTTTACAGTAGTGGATGATGAGAAATTAAATTACATTGAAATGCCAAAAATAAGACCAAATGCCTCTGTGGTGTATAGATTTGTTTAAGAAATATATTTTTAGATATAAAAATGACGTATTTACCTTTCTGATGTGTCTAGATTCTTGCTTTTAATTTTCAAGAGACAGAATAGACACGTCTGTCTACTACTGTTCTATCAAAAGAAGTTGTGTTGCAGTCAGTGCTTGCTTCAGAACTCACTGGTTTTTAAATAGAAACACTCTCCCTAGTGGGAGTGCTATCTTGGTTAAATAAAGGAATTCAATTATTCAGAAGTGCTGGTCTTCTAATGGCGTCTACCTTCATTAACCTGTATTGCTTTGTCAGTAGAAGCTGCACAATAAATAAAACATGTCTGAAAAACCTCGCTCATCTTCTCTGTGTAAAGCTACATTTCTGGAAACTGTCCCCTGATTGTATCATTCATTTAAATTAAAGGAGAAAGTCATGTCTAGGTCATATTTTAGACATTCTGTATTTGTCAGTATTTTTATGGGTTAAAAAGATTTGCTAAATAAAAGATGAATTCCTCTTCAGGGCACTTTACTAAGATGTTGCTGGAAACATCACTTTGCTGTCAGATCAAATAGAAAGTAAATTTTGACGCACTGTCATGTCAGACATGTAAAAAGAATATCCAGTTTCATTTGTACAGTTGAAAACCACCCCTTGAAGTAACTTATCTATTGAGTGGCATATAAAGTCAAGCAGATTTATTATCTATTCAGATCCAATTGTTTCTTTTAGAGACATTGACAATGTGTCATAACCTGGAAGTGCATATGATGTCACTTCATACTGTTTTGCATGTATAAGTGTTCTGCTCATACTTGACTGTCTGATATAGCAGGATCATTTTAAGGTAAATATGTTGGCCTTCAATACAGTGCTTTTAAATATAGCCTGGTTGGATTCAGTAAAAATGACTGTCTTTGGGCTGGTCTGGGAACAGCTCTAATTTTCCTCCAGTCAGTTCACTGTTGAATCTACAGGCACCGCAACAGTTTAATCATTTACAGTGAGGCACAGTCATCGGTTTTCATGACAAACTTCTCAGAGTAATCATACACACCTATACATCAATCACTTTGAATCCTCATAAATGCTGTGTTCGTTTCAAGACACTGATAGCGACTGCAACGGCAACTTGAGTACACAGACTGCTGATCACAACAGCCTCTTTAGTGTTTTTAGCCAACGTTATGTTAAACATTAATTTGACACAGTTGGAGACAGGAGGTCCAGGGACATTATAATCACATGCTGTTATCATGGTCTTCCCATAGAAAACTCAACCTAGATAGACGCAGATCTTTTAAATGGAAACTATCCTATCAAGACTGAGAGATGGGTGAATTAGACACATTTCATCAGCAAAGCCCCAAAAGCCAGCTGGCCCATGACTCATTACCCCACAGTGGGGTTAGCTGGGGCAGGTAGCCTTGGTACCTGGTGGGCTCCGAACATCAGGTGGGCGCAACACAAGTGTTTATGGAATAGGTGAGATACTGTCTACAGCACAACCTTCAAAATAGCTGCTGATTTGTTGATGATATCTCGGTATTGCTCTCAATGAACTCTTGTAGTTGTGACTACATTATTCTTCATGTGTTTTTTCGGTGATAATGCCTTTGAACTAAAGCATTATGGGTAAGGACTTCTCTCTTCTTTTTTTTACATTCTCTCACTCGTTTCTCTCTGTCAACGAGTGTCTTTTTGTCTCTGATCCCTAAATTACTGGTCTCTCTGTGAGACCGTCTATGGGATGTGGAATCAACATACTTTTGTTCCCAGGTGATCTCCATTTGAATCAAGAGGACTGTTACAATAAGACTGAGACAGCTGGACACTTCAGTACTTAGAGGCAGGACTCGCCTTTAGGAGCTCCTAAAGTTCATGAGGTGACGTGTTTTAATACCCAAACAAATGGTGTGAGGGAACACATGACATTTCTTCACTGAGCATGTGCAAGAAGTGTGTTGCTGTGGAAGAGCTTGTGAAATATTCGGATTTAAGCTCCTGTGCCAGACCAGACCACATCATTAGCTTTTGACCTAAATTTCTCCCCCAGTGTTTTTTTTTCGTGTTGCATGTAGGGCGCAGGTCAGTTTCTTTGGGATTATGATTTGCTACTTCAAGGCTCACCTTTTTTACCAAGCATAACTGTGACTTTGAAGAAGAACAAGGCTTTGACAATTGTGGTATCAGTGTTTGCCAAACAAGAAATAATCTCTCTTTTCACAACTAAAAGCTGTTTATGGTGTGCTGACGGTGACGTCGTGAGGAGGGTGTTTTAGTATGGCAGGTTCCCATAGATTATTAATTAGAACAGAACTCTGATTGGATAGCATCCTGACCTGATGTGAACAGGCAGATCAGTATAATTGTGGCTGTACTTGTTGTACTACCATATCTTTTAAATACAGTTCCACCTGATATCAGAGGTTTTTACTTGACTTGTGATCTTCCAGGTCATGGTCAAAGACCTATTTGCGTTTTAGGATGAAAATGCAAGGGACATTTACTTAGCTTTATGGTCACAACTTATTGGAAAGAGGATATTAGGAATTGGAAATATGACGATATAGTCTCATCATAAACATGATGTGCATTCAGTCAAAACTAGCATAAATCAGTCTGACAGTCTCATATGATAATCCATTTTTAATTGTAATATCTGTAGGTCTGAGTTTAAACCTTTTAAATGAACTGTGATGTGGTCTACATTAAGATGGATAATTAGGAGAGATAGTGGGGTAATAAAATCGATCTAAAGTCCAAAGTAAACCTTCCAGGTTATTGATACGATCAACATCAAAATAGAAAATGCCTTCGTCCGACAACGGGTCACTTTTTAGCAAAGATGGAAACACTCAGACTCCAGAGGGCCTCTGAAGGTGGGGCCACAGAATGGTATGTCTGACAGGATTCACCAGTCTACTTATCCAAGTAGTTCTCACCCTCAGTATATAGAGGATTTCGGTGGTAAAAAAAAAAAAAAAGACAAAGTAATTTGCCCATCTTTTGTATCAAATCCCACAAGAGCTACTCAGTCCTTGATTTCATTATCACTCGGACTTACTCTAATCCCTCTCTAAGAGTGAAGTTGGCCCCCATCAGGTCTCTATCCCTGGGTGTCAAAAACCCCCTCAATGTGTGTGTGTTGGCAGGGTCCGGGGATCTTGTCTTTAGGTGTGTGCGTCTGCGTGTGTGTGTGTGGACATGTTGCGTATTTGCCATGGTCCCTGAGACTCTACAAGACTGTTTTGATTTCCCACTTCAGCAGAGAAGGTGGCAGTAATCCCTCTCTGGACTCTCCCCTCCAGAGTTCTTTAGCTGCCATAAGCCACACATTCAACAGGAAAACCCCAACATGGGGCTCCATAGAGCCTGGCTGGTATTACGGGATGATTGGGGAGGGGGGAGGTCTTAATCTGCCCTGGTGGCTAACCTCTCACTAAAAGAGGACCAGCGGGCAAGCAAGCTGTGTGATTGGCTGACTGGCATCTTTATGACCATGTGTCCTGCCACCCCTGACTCTCTCCTTATGGATTGTCAATGAAGTCAGTGTTATTGGTCTAAAAAGAAGTAACCTTAACCCTAAGAGCTTTATTAGTCGTGAATAGACGTTTAGAAACCAGTCAGTCAACAACGTGATAAAACAGTAATTTATACTCTGCTTTATTGTGTTAAGGCTTTGTAAACACACAAAAAAAGCCTAACCTAATTCTAGGTATTCCAAAAATGTTTAAACCAGGCAATATTGAATGATTCTTATATCAACGTCACAGGGGTTAGCTAATGCTTTTTGTCACCATTGTCAATTTGTCCTGTCATTCAGTCCAATCCAGATCAACTCTTAAGTCTCTCTTTAAAGTGGTTAATTCAAAATACATGCATTGTAATCATCTGAATGCAAGATAGATAACATTGGCAATGAATTTCGCAGCATGAATGCGTCAGCACGTCGTCCTTTTTCCCTCCAGACATTCATGTCACGTTTGCACACACGGCTGGATTACGGGCGAGTTTAAAGAGTTTCAAAATTGGTTTTTCTTTTGTGTGTCATCAAGTCTGAGAGGTGTTCCATAAAAAAAGCAGAGGCCTTGTCACAGCGTCTCTCTTCATCTCTGCTCTTCTCAAGGTCTCTCATCCCCCTCCTACTGGCTGAATAGCCGCCACTGACGTCCCCACTCTGATTGCAGGCTAGTCGATAGGCGTTACCATGGAAATGGAGACCTGGTCACTCTCTTTGTATACATCCTCTTTTGCAGACCAAGTCTGCCATGACATTCCCTACAGTTGTTAGACATCAGATTGTGAACATTCAGATTGTGATTAATGACAAATTTCACCAAGATGACAGGAAATATTCCTTTTAAACACCTGGGCCAGACATTTTGGATTTTGAGTGGAATACTAACTTTAAGTCTGGTCTGTGAGTAGTCCTTTTGGCAGTTATTGAACACGTTTTGCCTCGATCTCTGCTGGTTCATGAACATAATCCCTGTATTAATCATTTGCATTCCAGACAGGGCCAATGTTTACCTCAGGTCTATGCTATGCGTCACTAAGACATCCACTAAAGACACAGTAACATGGTGGGAGGAGTCTACGAAGCATAACATTACCTGAAATTTGGAATGCCCTGTTTGAAGTTGGACGGTGGAAGAAGAACGCTGTAGTCGCTAATCTTTTAGTTCTTCAGATTTCTTCATTTAACGAAAAGAGCGTATTTTACTTTACAACTGATGTCGTCATAACGACCGTGTTGCTCCAGCTGTCTTTTCTTTATTCTTCCGAGTTCAAATCCATAATACTTCTTTTGTTTATAAATGCATGAGAAACAACATGTTTTCAACAGTACGCCCCCACAATTTTCAATTCATGTATCAATTTTTTATCAATTTAAATAAACAAATAATCATGTACAAGTTTCCATTGCTTTTAAACCAACAATACTAATTCGTCATTATTCATTTAAATGAATCGCCTAACTATATTAGAAAAATTTGAAATGTTGCTTAAAACCACTGAGGGACAATTATCTTGTAAGTCCTGAAGAGGTCTAGTGTTTTAGATGGACAGGTTCAGAGATCAGAGTACTTCATGTATGGAGTGAGAGCTCTGTTGAACTCAGGTACGCCAACTATCTGCATGTTCAGGATCCCACCACGTGACAGAACCGCCGACATGTTCCGTCTGAACTACACCCATCAGTCGGACGTTCTCAAACGAAGCCCACCTTTCGCTGTTTCGCAAGCTAAGATGAGATCTTAAGCCCTCGCAGAAGATGAATGCGGAGTGGTAAATTAATTTGAGGTATTTTCTTTTGTGCTCTTACAAAAGCCACCAGGTTTGTACTGGTTTCCATAGCTGCTGACAGATCGTGGGGCTGGGGTGTTTGCCCAGGTGTCAGGCTTCCACATGCTGACAGCTGAGGTTCGTCCAGGTCCTCAACTTGGATGTCTGTACATTTCTATGCGCTAATTGTATGGATTACCTAATTCAATAACTCTAAAATGAAAAAATGACCAAAACAAAAAGGATAGCATGTCTGAGCATGTGTCTCAAATTGCTAAACACTTTGAAGTTAACCTTTTTTTTTCTTCACAACCCTCAGCAGGACAAACAACAACCTACCATCTAATCTAGACTGAAACAAATTCTGAGCTGAAAATTTGATTTTTTTCTTCATGAAAGCTTGTTACCTTAACCTCAAGAAATCTTCTTCTTGACTGTATCCTGTTTAGGTTAAGTTTTGCGCTCATGCTTTTATTAGCATTGTTATTCAGCCTTCCCTAAAAACATAAATCATCGCTCACAGCATTTACTCACTCAATATGATTACATTGTATTGCTCTGGAATTAACCTTATAATTGCACAGTTGTATACACATTTAAAAAACAAACCTACAGACATTGTAGGAAACAAAAAAACGTAGCTTGTAGTGAAGAATTTCTTTCACGATAAATATAGACAGGAAAGTATACCTGCAGGTATTCAACTCATTTGAATGCTGCGTCTTAATGCGGGTCAAGTTGGATCAGTTAGGTTAACGCTAAGATGCAGTGTGTCAGGTGCAGAGGTTGTCAATCAGGTAGTTTGTTGTGTCAGTGTGGTAGAGAGGTAGAGTGATCACATTACTGTTGGCAGGTAGAGTCTGACTGGATCTGAAGTTGACCTCTCCTAGCTAAAGTAAGCCCTAACTCTAAGCCAATTCCGTGTAGCGTCAAGCCCAATTGTTCGTGGTTACACTTCTAGAATCATCCATCAAACGTTATGAACTCAGGATCAGCACCAGAGGGTCAACATTGACTTTAGAATTAAGGAATGGGTTAGCCTGAAGATGAACACACATTGCACAACTGTTGGTAGTATGTTAACAGTAACATTACTGATTAAAACCCTTTTCATTTCTGGCTAAACGCTCCTGTAACAGGTGATATTGCAATGTCATCATCACTTCGTACAGCTTTGCCCTCTGCTCGGAGCAAGCCCAGGTAAATGCTATGTTGGCAGATCTGAAGCAGTGTCGTCTACGTCGCTCCCACCAGCAATGATGCGTTCAAGCTTCTTTATTTTTTTCTGCACCCATTCACCTTGGACCTCCGATCATGTGTCAACATGCTGGGCCGGCAAGTTTATATTCATCCCTTCTCACCCAGGACCCCTTATTCTTGGAAGTTGATATTGAAAAATCAGAAAAGAATTGGAAAGTTGTGGAAGGATGCAAAAGAACGTCTTTTCACTTGGTTTTGCTTGACGGTAGGTACAAATGAGCGGGAGAGAACTTTTTTTGAATCAGCGTACAATTAGAAGCCTCTGCCACTTGGTTTGGTGTCCGGGTCCATCCCTGCTCCGTTTTTGTTTTTCTAAGCCTCCTGCATAACAGAGTGGGCCTTGCCGTCAGCACCTTGAGCAAGTAAAAGCACTTCCTTTATGAACTAACCCCCGGCAGATATTTGCTTTTGCGAAGCTCTCACTGAGAAGAAAAGAGACGAGGTTGCAGTGAATAACTTTTAAAACACGGAGTTCCACTGAAAAAGCACCCGTAGACATGAAAGAGTACGAGAAAAGAATTGAATGTTTCGACTCTGAAAAAAGAAGTTGGAGGGTGTGTGTGTGTGTGTGTGTGGGGGGGGGGGGGGATCTGAAGCAGTCTTTTCCCAGACTCTTGGCCAGGTGATTCATCACAAAGCCCTGTCAGTGTTTTCCACAACAGACAGTGAACAATGACAGTGTGATTGCAAAGAGAGAGAAAACTCCTGATTGAAAGATATCACATATGTGAACTCTCCTTCCCAAAATGAAGTAGATCGCAAAGGGGCGATACAGATGAACACGAAGTATCTTGACCTTATGGCATCAAGCGTCAAGAGAAGTGTTTCAGCAGGAGACGTAGCGTGGCGAGAGCTTCCTGAATTAAAGGAATAAAAACACATTTAACAGCTCCTTAAACGTGAAGAGAAAAGCTGGCAGTCAGATTGATTGGAGATGTAGCGGAGACACAGGCAGACTGTGTTTCACTGCCTCTCAGAGCTCAGCTGGGGAGTGGAGCTGAACAGACTGTGGATCTCTGCCAGGTCTCTTGATCTCACACTCATATCAGCTGCTTCAGAGCTACACGCTATGTACAGAGGAGAGAAAATACTTAGCTAGTTATGTAGCTGCACTGCACTCTGCTCAACATTGACTCCACGGAGGCCTGGATAGATGTTACCTGGTTAGATGTTACCTGGATAGATGTTACCTGGATAGATGTTACCTGGATAGATGTTACCTGAATAGATGTTACCTGGATAGATGTTACCTGGATAGATGTTACCTGGATATATGTTACCTGGATAGATGTTACCTGGAAATGCCACACAACTGTCTCTGCTCTCTTTGACCACTGTGCCACACATCAACAAATGATGCACATAAAGTTTACCCAAACTTTACATGAAAGATTGTATCATTGATTTGTAAACAGAGTCTGGTCTTAATTAGTATCTATTGGTGAGCTGTCAACCTGAAGTGAAACTGAGACTAAAAGGATTGTATAAAACGAAATTCAAACATGAGTGTGTGTCCAACTAGTTCTGTTCCACCTGATCAAAAGCCTGCCTCTCCCTCACCTTCCTCTACCTCACCTTCCTCTCCCTCACCTGCCTCTCCCTCCCCTGGTCTATAACTCACCTTCCTCTACCTCACCTGGTCTCTCCCTCACCTTCCTCTCCCTCACCTGCCTCTCCCTCACCTTCCTCTCCCTCACCTGCCTCTCCCTCACCTTCCTCTCCCTCACCTTCCTCTCCCTCACCTTCCTCTCCCTCCCCTGGCCTCCCCCTCCCCTGCCTCTCCCTCACCTGCCTCTCCCTCACCTTCCTCTCCCTCACCTTCCTCTCCCTCACCTTCTTCCCCCTCCCCTGCCTCTCCCTCACCTTCCTCTCCCTCACCTGCCTCTCCCTCACCTTCCTCTCCCTCCCCTGGCCTCCCCCTCCCCTGCCTCTCCCTCACCTTCCTCTCCCTCACCTTCCTCTCCCTCACCTTCTTCTCCCTCCCCTGCCTCTCCCTCACCTTCTTCTCCCTCCCCTGCCTCTCCCTCACCTTCCTCTCCCTCACCTGCCTCTCCCTCACCTTCCTCTCCCTCCCCTGGCCTCCCCCTCCCCTGCCTCTCCCTCACCTTCCTCTCCCTCACCTTCCTCTCCCTCACCTTCCTCTCCCTCCCCTGCCACTCCCTCACCTTCCTCTTCCTCACCTTCCTCTCCCTCACCTTCCTCTCCCTCCCCTGGCCTCCCCCTCCCCTGCCTCTCCCTCCTCTGCCTTTGGCCTAGTTCTCCTCCAGAATGCCATGTGAGAGCAAAGTAAACAGCAACTGAGATACTATTTACATTCTGGGTCGAGGACTGCTATTACCTTCCCATCAATATCAGTACTTAGAGTCCATGAAAAAGGCAGACAGGTCTGCTTTGTAATTTTCACAATCTCTAATTCTAGGTGAGAAGAAATAATAGTATATGATATTGAACTAAATAGTAATGACACTAAGACATAATTGAAAGTGATAGCTAGTAATACCAACTGGAGATAATCCTGCAGGAAATAATCATTTTCGGAAGAATGCCCAACCTTGAGAGAAGTGATTTGATAACATTTAGGTCCAATGTGTCAAAAGTCACCAGACAGACGTTTGTTTTCTGTCATATTGACTGTCTGTAGACTATATACAAAAATAAAATGTAAAATGTTACAATATGTAATATGTACTGCTATATTAAATAAATGAGTGAAATTCTATAAATCGATGGCCGCCGGCAAAAAGACAACCCTTTTCTCATTTCATGACCTGGGAAAGAAATATGCAGCAGGCTTGGACAAAATCACACAGGAATGTCAGATCGATCCCAAATCTAGACGTGCCAATTGAAAACAACACAGAGAAAACACCGACTGATTTATAGGCATAAAGCATTTCGTGCATTTCTGCTTCTCCGAAAAAGGAAATACGTCCATAGATGCTTTAGCATGAAACAGGATCGCATGGAGTAACTTGCTGGCAGTGACGCGATGCCTCAAGCCATCCTGACTGGTTAAAATGCTGTCAGCTTATCAATCGGTCCAAATGTTGAGATGATGAACAATCCTAGAGCCAATCAAATGCCAGACGAGATCTTAAAAACGATTTATACCATCAGCGAAAAACGCTCAGTAGCTTTTAGGCTAAAACCATAACTTGACATGATTTACCATTGGTATTTATTACCAGAGAACTTGGATCTAAGGCACACAGACAGAGATGGAGTTTTCCTAGTGCCAAATTAATTAAATGCTAGCCCTCTTTTGCTGTAATGTAATTAGTCCACAGTCCAGAATGAGTAAGAGGCTGTTTACTCTCCATACATGCCGAAGCCTTAAATATGAATAAAAACATCAGATCAGAGGAAAGTCAAAACATTTTACTCAAGTAAAAACGTCAAACTCAGTATGTTTGCCTCAAATAGTATACATTTCTTGATAGCTGAAAGGATTCACTGCATAATATTATTGTCGTATCGTATGTGTACTGTATACTGTAAACTGCCAATCACATACTAAGAACATCTTATACTGAAAAACAATTTATGGACAGCAACAATTTCCCTCCACAATGTTCAGTGATTTGGTAGAAGCCTGATATATATTATCGAGCTGCGTTTCTGAAGGAAATAACGTTTCTCTTCCCCTCAGACAGATGTGTGCATATAACCAAAGACAGGGAAAAGATGAAAAGATGTTCCTATGGTACTATGAAGTATTTGTGCGTGTGTGTTTGTTTATGTGTGTGTGTGTGTATCTGTGTTTAATTGCCTCTTCCTGCACCCGTTGTCCTGTCATTCCTCCAATGGAGTACAGAGTCATTACAAGCTTAACTGTCCCCCCTTCCCCAAATACACACAGACACACACAGACACACACAGACACACACACAGACACATACACCCACACACACATTCACACACTCACACACTTACACACACACACACACACGCTCACACACACACATCTCCACATCCTCCTCTAGTACCCCTAGATGCCCCCCTGTGTACCAGTGAACAGAAGCTGTGACAGGATAAAAAGGCACCATGGCTGCCAAATTAGCGCCACATTCAAAAACATCTGAAAAGCTGCTGGGAGAATACAATGAAGCCTGAGCATCAACAGCTTAATCATCCTGTGTGTAGATGTGTGTGTGTGTCAAGACGTGTGTGTAGATATGCGTGTGAGTAGACGAGTGTGTGTGTGTGTGTGTGTGTGTATGTGGCCGTGTGTGTTCTCCCTCCTCATTCTGTCAGGCTACAACTCCAAAAGACACCAAAGAAAGCTTTGGTTCTCTCTTCCCCTCCATGTTTCCCTCGACAGTAGTGATGATGTAATAGCTCCCTGTCTATCGCTAACCCAACCAGCCCTCCTCGATCAGGGATTACATCATCGCAACATCCAGCTGAAAGCGACACAGAGGCAGAGAGAGGAGTCGACTGGTACTGCATGCAGGTGAGACCAGCGGGAGATCCCTGAGGGAGATGAGTCGTCATGGGAGCTGGAGGTGAGTGTTCGTGTGGACGGCTGGAGACTGAAAAGATACCCGAGCTAAGGGGCCCTAACCTGGGGTAGCTAGAGAGCTGCTGCAGCCCTGGTGTGGATGGTCCTGATCTGGACCTTCTCCACCCCCATCAATGAGAGTCAGTGAAACAGAAAGTGAGTGAGTGATACTGTAGAAAGAGAGAGAGAGAGAGAGAGAGAGAGAGAGAGGGAGAGAGAGAGAGAGAGAGAGAAAGAGAGGGAAAGGTATTGTCTATTCTTGTCACACGTTTGATGGAGGAAGTTTGTCAAGGAGCTTGAAGCTTTCTCATCAGACATGGAGTGACACGCTGGCACACCTACAAGACGAAGCCCTGGATCCCCTCGTTCAACAGAGGGAGGTGAGAGGAGGAGGGCAGGAGGGAAGAAGGGAGGAGAACAGAGGGAGCGATGAGGAACGTGGTGACTGCAGAGTACGGTTGCAGCTTCCCACCTGCCTCCACACTGCTTCCTTTACATCCGGCAAGAAGTCACTTCTCATCTCACTACAAGTTGGACACAACGCCTTTGTGGATCAGTAAACTAGAGAACATGGAAAAAAAGCAAAAATGCCTCCCTTTGCATTACTTAGAGATCTTAACCTAAGGGGGGAATTATGTTGTGATACATGGGGATATTGATTCCAACAAAAAATATACATTCCCCCTTAAACCAGTTTAATAATTCAATAATGACTAATAAAAAACAAGACCTAAGATAAAACATTAAGTTTGGAGGTACGAAAGTGCTTACTGTCGTTGTTCCGGATGCAAGAAGGCTTTGCCAATGATTCTTTTTTATGATTTGTAAAATTTAATTAACTTTAGTCCCTATCAGACTGTGCCATAGTGAGTTCAGTAGAGCTATTGTGAAGACAACTCAAACAAAAACAGGGATTTTAGAGTGCTTGGCTCCAAACAGGCCGACATCGATGGCCTCACGACACAATCTGAGTAATCACTCTTCCTCAAAGCAATTAGAGATTCAGTTCATTAAAGTGTTGAGAAATCAATCATAATAAGGTTCTGAGGGTTACTCCAGACGCTCTCAACTAATGATGAACAATAAATAAAACTTTCAAAGAAACCCATATAACTGTAACCAGTTGTTACATTGCCACAAAAAGTTGCTGTAGATAGTTTGAGAGTTGGATTTTGTCTGGAGAGCATCCAAAAGGGTTGCGTAATATTCTCATTTTTGCAACGGAAAAAAATATAAACATACAATAAACAAACCCGTTCCTAAGACTGGGAAGACTTCAAATGATGAAGTTTAAATGACTTCAGAAACACATCCTGTCTTCAAAGTGACTGAGTAAAGAACATGAAGAGAGAGACATGATCTTCCTCAGAACACCTCTTCCTCTTTGGCTTCATTCAGCTCGCCACAAGAAAGCGTGTGACTGTGTACAGGAACGCTCCTGTAATTCCTCATGATACCCGTGTATTAGACCACAGCACCATTTCCCCAGGAACAACACAGCAACTGGAGATCCTAAATAAACCCAGAACAGCTTACGAAGGCCGACAAAGATTTGAAAAGGGAGGCTCGGAAGTTATACGGAAGTGGACAGCAGGATTTCTTAGTTCTTTTGGTTGCAGCATAGAATGAAAGATCACCCCTCATGAAACGTCTCATTACCGATACCCCTTATCAATTAAACTTGAGCTGGAGTAATAATTTATCAGTAGTAGAAGTGATCACTATTTGGTATTTGGTACCATATATATATATACCCATTCCACTCTGTACCCATGTCATTTGAAATTCCATGTTACCTGTATCATTTGCAATACTCGCATCATTTGTATTATTTGTAACATTTGTATTCCTTGTCTATATTTATCATATCTGCAGTGTATCTTTACATTGTATTCATTTTTCATTTTATTAGTAGGCCACATTTATGTTCTATGTTTGCTCATTCCTGCCAAAGTGAATTCTATGTTTGTTTATCTTGCATAGCGAATAAACCCCCATTCTGATTCTGATTCTGAATAACTAATTAAGCCTAACCCTTAACTATACATTCAGTCAAACTAATTTTTTTTTTTTTTTAGGATTGTACAGAGAGGGTCATTGTTAAGTTGGAAATCCAAGGCACGCATGTTTCCAGGGTCTATTTAAACCCTGAACACTACTGAACCGACAGGTAAACAAGTCTGGTCCTGCTACTGGCCTCAAAACACCAAAAACATATACAGAAATAGTGAAGGGGCAAGATCTCTAATGTGTTGCCACTCTGATAACCCCAGACAGTGTTTTACCACACAGGTATAATTAATACGCTATTTCTAAGCTCTGGTTTTTTAAGAGTCAGATGCAGGATATATGGCTTCAGATTGGAAAACCACATGAGAGGAAGATAGCATGGAACTAGGATATCATGTTTACCTCTTCATAACATGGACGGTAAAACCCCTTCTGCACAATCACACAAGCTCTCTCTCTCTCTCTCTGTCTCTCTGTCTCTCTCTCTCTGTCTCTCTCTCTCTCACACACAAGCTCTCTCTCTATCCCTCTCTCTCTGTCTCTCTATCCCTCTCTCTCTCTCTGTCTCTCTGTCTCTCTGTCTCTCTATCCCTCTCTCTCTCTCTGTCTCTCTGTCTCTCTATCCCTCTCTCTCTGTCTCTCTATCCCTCTCTCTCTGTCTCTCTATCCCTCTCTCTCTCTGTCTCTCTCTCTGTCTCTCTCTCACACACACACAAGCTCTCTCTCTATCTCTCTCACACACATACACACACACACACTCACGGTAACTAGCAATTAAATCCAGTTGGAGATGACGAGCGTTGAGTTGATACATCCTCTTTCTTCACAGGAGCCTCCACAGCGCAGTGGTTCCTGATAATGAGTAGAGTCTGGAGCGTTTCATCCATTCATTTTGATAAAGTGCTTTTCACCTTTTAGCTTTAATTATCTCCAGACATGGCAGATCTGTGTGCAAGCCTGTGTGTGTGTGTGTTTGTGTGTGTGTGCGCGTGTGTGCGTGATACAACGGGACGCTTGCAGAAAGGTGTGTTCCACAGGACAGTTACAAAGGAAAACAGCTGAAGAGAACGTCAGTCTTGTTACCTTCTTTTGGGGCTTTCTTTCCCCTGTGCAGATAGCTGCTGTTGACTGAAAAGGCCTCGGTTCATAACAGCTCGTGTCTGCTAGCAACAGCTTAGCGGCGCCGCTGAAGCGTCTGTCTGCACGTCTTTTGGGAGCTTCACGAAAGGAGACGACTAAAGAAGATGCTCTGCGGAGCAAAAATAGGGAGAAATGTTTATTGTGATGACCTCGCTTGACACTTTGGACCAGGATTTGAACGTAACAAAAACATGCAACATCCAGGGATTGACTTTCAGGGACTGAAGCAGCGGTGAAGAAGGCTGCGCTCTATAATCTACCTGGACTCTGGAGCTGAAGAATAGTGTAAGAAGTCCATATGACTTAGTGATCATGAATACATTCCAGTCTTTCCTCTGAGAACTCAGGTATTCAGAAGTTGAGGTAATTTAGAGCTGTGTCTACCTTATATGAACCAGTAAGCACACTAGTTTACGTCTGATGTAAGATATTCAAAAGTACCGCACAGAACACACGAAGCACGAATACACATATGCACGCACACACACACACACACACACACACAAACACACTCCATTAGCAACCCAGCACAAGTGTTGGGAATTGGAAATTTGAATCTTGACTTTTAAGAAGCTTTTGACCTTCCTGTGCAGACCATAATTATAAAGTCCAGACTCAGGGTTCGATTGACAGAATGCAAAGTCTTGGGCCGCCGCAGCCAGCAAGACCTTTTAAATCACAAGGCTGCAGGAGAAATGTTTAATCTAACAAATTGATTCTGTTTTGAATACGGGGGTGATGTCATTCTCTCATCCTGTTAGGAGAGACTGTGGAGCGTATATTTCAAGGCTGAAGGAGAGAAACACTCCGTCCCACCACCCCCCCCACCAACCCCCCCCCCCCCCCCCCCCCCCCCCTCAAGCCCAAATCAAATTGTGCCCCCATCTTCTTCTCCGGCTGCGGTATCGCTGAGAAGACTAGACTAGAAGTCCTGCTGTATGTTAGTGAGAGTGTATGGGTACAAGCTGGTACATTAACAGATTAACACAATGCATAGCAGGCAACAGGAGAGTTTACTGTTCTTAATGGGAAAAACGTTGCATGTTGAATAAAATACCAAACTGTCCTTCCCTGGTGGAGGGCTGTGTCAGTGCATCTGAACTGACTGTGTTTATTTAACTGATGTCCTTGATGTTGGAGTGTCCTTGCTAAACGAAGGCAAACTAGTATGTCACCTTCCAAAACTGCAGCACACTGCCTGGTCCCTGGGAGTTGGAGGATGTCTCACACACACATTCATACACACACACACACACACACTTACACATACACATACAACATACATACACATACCTGATTGGATTTGATTTACTGTTGTAACACTACAGTAACGTACCTCTCTGTCTGAGATTTAAACACACTTTATGGACCACAGATCTGAATCCAAGTGTCCTTGCAAAACACCTTGAATATTCCTGCAGTTTCATCTTTGTCACATTTGTCAGCACAGGACTCAAATACATTCACACACCCGCCCCACACTCTTCCTCTTCCTAACCTCCACACTTCCAGCAGGACTGGATGGACATCTCACCAGGCAGCAAGACCCCAGCCCCCGCCCCCTAGCTCAGAACCTGGGCCTGTGGGAACTAGAGAAGGTCAATTGCTCCGGCCCTTGCAGACTTGGCAGGTTGTTGTGTTTATGGTGTTTAAGCGGTATTTGGGGGGCAGCGGGGGTGGGGTGGGGGTGGGGGGGCACGGGGTTCGTGTGGCGTGCTGGTATTTGCACCTTTTTGTGTGACGTGGCGTTGCAGCGTGGAGCGCTACAAGAGCCCATGGATCAGCGCACCTCTAAAGAGCTCCTGAAACCTGCTCTTGTTCCTCCAGCATTCCAGGTAGATCCTCGCCCGCTCCTTCCTGTCGCTCCCCTTGTGGGGCGCTGAGTGACAAGCGTCCGTTCCTCTCAGCCGCGTAATCAATCTGCTAATTGGTGTCGGAGGGTCGCTTGCTGTTGAAGCGTCCCCAGTCTGTCTGTGCCTAATTTGTCTTTGTCACAGAAACGGTGAATCACAAATGACCAAAGGAGTTAGACAACCTGGCCTCCCTCTTGGCTCTCCCCTATTCCAGACGTCTCTGTCTTGCTTTCCTAATCTCTTTCAATAAATACAATAAAGATCAATCTTTCAGACGTTCCTTTTTCTGCTATTTTCATCCCTACATCAATGACAAATAATCAAGTTTTTTATATCGTCGTTTTGACAAACATTCATATCCAGAGCAACGTACAGCAATTTACAGGGACATTCACCCTGACGTAAGTAGGGTGAAGTGCCTTGCCCGAGTACACACCTCATGTTGGCATTGCCGGAATTCGAACCAAGGAACTTCTGACTGCTAGCCCGACACCCTCACCGCTCAGCCACCTGAACTTCCGTGGTTTTGGGGTAATAAATAAGCTCTCACATTGAAGCGACGTTCACTCTACACATCTGCATCCGAGGAGATGCCAGCTTGGTTTCGGTTAGAAAGAGCAGCAGTATCATGGTTCTAGAAACACCAGATCTATGTTTCTGTCTGATGTGAAGTCTGGGTGGATATATCATGTTGAAAATGAGGTCAGTTATTGCATCCTCTAGCTCAATGTGTAAGTCCCTAGTATCCATGTTCTGTAGGTGTGTGTGTGGGGGTGCAAGGTGAGGCGGTGGAGGGGAAGGGGGTGGGGGGTGGGGAATCGAGGAGAAATCTGGATCCTGGAAATAGCTCTCTCCACTTCACCTCCTTCCTGATTACCCAATCGGCCGAGCTGCCCAGGAGGGCAATCAGCATCTGATTGGATGTCAGAAACGTCTTGACATTTCATTGGTTCTGACTGCAACTACCACTGTGGTCAAGAGTGCAGGGGGAAAAAACGATTTTCACAGGAAATGGGGACTTATTTCTTTGAATATAAAGATAATTACCTACCGTGTTCCTTCCAAGCTGGCTACATAGTCATAATAAAAACCTAAAGGAGAAGTCCATCAGACTCACCAATCAAACTCAGATCATGTACTGGCCCCCCAGTGCCCCCTGTTGGACCCGCTCAAACCTGGTGGTTCTGGTACTGGCTACCTTCTCTAGCACAAAGACTGGGCAGGACTTTACATTAAAAGTGACATCGATTACAAGGTACCTGCAAGGCAATACCTATTCTAATAGCACTGTTTGTTTTTAATTGAGTAATTTAGTGGCACAAGCGCCTTGACAGGTGACTCTTGCTGTGGAGGAGATAAAAGGCTTTTCAGGATTAAGTGCATTCAGATCTTATTTTGGTAACAAAACCTTCAACTTCTCCTTCGAAACATTCACATTCACCCACGTTAGGAGATGGAACCTGGAGAGGAAACTGCTGCTGTTGAATTAACAAGCTGGGAAAACCTGGAGCCCAAACTGGTACAGTAGCATTGATCAGAACTTTCATTATGACGATGAACAGCAAAGGGGGTTGGATGGATGAATCCTCTCTGACTGTCAAGGAAACAAAGACAAGGTGAGATTGTATTTTCTCTCCTTCTCTTTCCCTCCCTCCCTCCATCTCTGCATTGCCCCCCCCCAGGCCCCCCCCCCCACCCCTCCCTTGTCTAGTTGAGATGCTCTGATGAAAGGGAATTGTGGTGAAGGAGGGAGGAGGGGCTAACCTGCCCCCTGCTCGCCAGCTCCATCACCCACAAGGACGCCGACCGCAATCTCCACACACTCATCACACCAGCGTTAGAGTTATTCAGCTCCTCACCCTCCCCAAAGCAATCTTCCTATATGAGAGAGGGCTACTGCTGCGGATGATACTATTAAACTGCCTTGTTTGTCTTTCAAAGGTCATTTGAAAAGGAAAAATTCAAGACATAAAATAAAAATACACCAGGGAATAAAATATAAGCTCATATTTTTGGAGGGCAGACAGATCAGCAGAGGAGGTTCACATGTGTGAAGCTGTCGGCCTGTTTTTCAGAGGAAGTCAAGGTGCTTCTGCTCTCCCATCAAAGATGCTCCGCCTGGGATACAAATGGTGTCTGACCCCGGGGGTCACGCTCAGTGTTAGTCAGCTGGAATGGCTCCAAACTGAGATCTGATTGGTCAGTCTGAGCATAACTGCTTCCCGTTGGCCTGCTCTGCATCATGCGGCACGTTATTTCAACCCTGACCTACCGGGTGGGGGGAGGGAGGGGTGTTTGACCCTCCATACCAGCAGACAGACAAACACTCAAACAGACAGAAAGGCAAGCAAGCAGGCAGGCAGACAGGCAGGCAGATAGAGAGACCGGCAGGCAGACAGGCAGGCAGATAGAGAGACAGGCAGGCAGATAGAGAGACAGGCAGGCAGACAGGCAGGCAGATAGAGAGACAGGCAGGCAGACAGGCAGGCAGATAGAGAGACAGGCAGGCAGACAGGTAGGCAGATAGAGAGACAGGCAGGCAGACAGGCAGGCAGATAGAGAGACAGGCAGGCAGACAGGCAGGCAGATAGAGAGACAGGCAGGCAGACAGGCAGGCAGATAGAGAGACAGGCAGGCAGACAGGCAGGCAGATAGAGAGACCGGCAGGCAGCCAGGCAGGCAGATAGAGAGACCGGCAGGCAGACAGGCAGGCAAACTGAAACGGAGAATACATAAAACAGAGCAGTCTACATCTACATCACAACTCTACTGCAACCACTTAACTGTATTAGGCAGAGACACACACATTTACACGCACACAGTGTGTACATGGACACACACACACACACACACACATTCTTCAGAGCATCACAATAATCCCACTGTATGTCTGATACATTTTTCCTGAAAATGGGAATTCATCGATTGTCCATCCTCTTCAAAAATTTATAATTGACATGATATTAAATGTATTACGTGTGTTGAAGAGGCATCAATGTACATTCAGGATCCACATTTGGAAATACGGATCCAGACAGTCTGGAAGATGAGAAGCAACCGTTGCCGAAATTGGAACGTTTTAGGATTTTACAAAACGCTTTCAGGAGACCAAAAATTCAACACATTTGTCTGCCTAGTAGTCCAGTCTGGTGAAGAGCCATCTCTACAATGTGGCACATGGGTGCCTGTTTACGCAGGTTCATGTCAGTTTTCAGGGTGCACTGTAAGCGGAGGATGTGGCACAGTCTCACGGCTCAGTCCACAGCCCTCGCGGCGGAAACGGGCCCCTCTTAGTTTGATGAGGCAACCGCCATCGACCTCCGGGACGTTCGTCCGACAGAAAACAGCTTCAGGAGAAGAAAAAAAAAAAGACAGAACATGGACTCTTAACTGTCCAAGTTAGAATGAGACTTGTGTGAAAACACCCACGTATGTTTCACTCTCTCACCACTCCGGACACACAGTACGAGTTCGGATGACAAAACATACCTGGATGTCTATCCAAGAATCTATTCCACCCAGTCCTATCAATCCCAATACTTCAAGATCTTATTTTAAGATTATTTCTTTGAATGAAGGTCAGTAACAGCAGTTTGTACAGAAGCCTTGTCGTTGTGACTTGCCAGTACAAAGGTGGTGAAGCTTTGTGTTCTGTGCTTTCAGCACCCACGGCATTGGGAAAGGCCAGACACACTCTTTCCTCAAACAGGTAGCACCTGTAGAGTCTGTGATCCATCAGCCTCTGATCTCCCCACCTTTATAGACTTAACTAGTGACCCCCTCCCCCCTGCACACACACACACACAGACACACACACAGTAGTACTGCACAAAGCTTTAAAGCATCAGTCCCCTCCCTCCCTCTCTCCCTCCCTCTCTTCCTCCCTCCCTCCCTCTCTCTAGCCTGATGAGTGGTGGACTTTTCTGAGGCTGTAAAGATAAAGGAGCGAGGTGTTTTCCCCAACTGCACAAAGCTGAGATAAGTGAGCATGCTGACGTTGACTCCACTAACGCACCTCACCCGGCAGTCCTACTGCAGTCCCTCAGAGCCGAGGTGACGGCCACACTATCCTCCCCTCCACACACACACTCACACACACTCACACACCTGAAATCAGGTTTCAAGTTGTTTTTTTGAGGAATTGTTGAAATGTATTTAGTTCCTCGCGACTTGTTTTCCAGGCAGCAACAGGATTACTCCCAGCTTACTGCTCTGTGAGTCTCAGAGGGAGGGGCGCCCTGCTCCCTCCACTGTGAGCCTGCCAGACTGTGAAAGAACCTGCTTGCTTCTGTGAGTGTGCTTGTGTGTGTGTGTGTGTGTGTGTATGTGTGCGTGCAGAGACAGGCCTCAGACAACACTGTGACAGATAACAAGAGAACACAATGACATCAGCTGGAGAAACACAGCAATCGATGGCAGCAGCCTCAGATCGATAGCCATGCTCTCTCAGCCAAAGAGAGAGAGCCAGAGAGGAGATGGGCTTTGTCTGCAGTGCGCAGACAGGCAGACAGACAGACAGACTGATTGACAGATGAATGAACAGACAGGCAGACAGACAGACAGACAGACAGACAAGCAGACAGACATACATGCAGACAGACTGATTATTGAACAGACAGACAGGCAGCCTGATAGACAGGTTAATGAACAAACAGACAGACAGCAGACAGACAGACAGGTAGACAGGTAGACACTTCTTAACACACTTAAAGAGAGGGAGTTGATGTGAGCCTTGTCAGTTTGTTGGTGCTGGAAGAGGGCGTCCACCCACCCCTCAAACTGTTAGGCCCTGCCCGGAACAAAGGTCCCAGGAAGAACACGTACAGTCGAATGTCAACAAGTGTCAGACTTCCAGACATACACCAGACAATATTTCATCACCCAGTCACTAATCAGGCATCAAAGGAGCTTTTCAAAGGTCAAACCTCATCCACATTCACAGCATCATAGTCTGTCATCCATGGCCTAGCTCGTATTGACAACTGCATACCAACCACAAGTGATAAAAACGGGATGAGCACTCAAAGATTGCTATTTGTCTGCAAACAGTCATGTTTTCATGGAGCATCATAAAAGGGTTTGGTCCATTTGAAGTGACTAAGGAGACTCAAAGGTCTTGAAATCATGTCTGTGTGTGTATGTTTATGTACAAGAAAGAGCGTGTTAAAGTTTGTGCGTGTGTTTTTAGAGGGGAAGAGGGGGACTTTGGAAGGTGTTTGTGTGTGTGTGTGTGTGTAGAGTGGCAGGGTGTGGCAACAGTTTGCTACTATACAAGTTCATCTTCCCCTTCAACACCATCTCTTCATCCAGCCCTCATCTCTTCCCAGCTGGCCTGCTCCTCCACCACACAGACAGACACACCATCACACTGTTAACACACGCCTCATCACCTGCTCTCTCTCTCTCTGTTTACCGAAAGGGATAAGAGGACATTAAGGAACCGCACATGAGCGAACCCATATTCAGACACGCTAACACACAATATGGTTCTCGGCAGTTCGTCAGTTAAAGGTTCGTCTGTATGCTCACTTATACATTTGACAGGACATGTTATAGGATCAATGTGTGAAACTACAACATCAGCAGGTGTCACATTTTAGCTGTTGACAGCTGATCGATCCAAAGTTTATGTTTGCAGTGTTAAAGGTGTCTGTATCAACATATGCCTGTGTCGTTTAGTGGTCATGGTTTCTGTCGGCATGGTAACTATAAAACGCTTGTCAAACCATCCCAGAGAAAACCTGATCACAATATGTTGACAGGGAATCGGGAAGTAAAACAGTAAATGCAACGGTTGCAGTGAATAGAAGGAAATCAGGAAGTAACCATAAACCTAATATCTAAAAAGAGCATGACCGATACTTATGCTAATAACTAAGTTATTTAGACTGCAAGTGAAAGAGCTGATTTAGTAGAGGCCTACTTGGCTAACGCCTTAGCCAAGTTAGCATACCACACTGCTTCTCAGACATGGAGCTGGTTAGTGTGCTTGGTGCAGAACCATGCAGAAGCATGGTAGTCTTCTAAGTCTGGTTTGATTATGTCGTTAAGATGTTATGGTTTTGATTCAAGTGAGAATTACAACCTTGAATGATTTTAGCCCAAAGGTAAATTACATTTAGGGCCAAGATATGATCAGTGAGGTGTTCATGTTGAAGCAAAGTCGATGTTGTAACCCATGCCTGATATACATCCTGGGCTAGTTTGTCAAGCTCACAATATAAGAGTCTACACTGAGTCATTTAGGGATTGCGTGAATGAATAGGTGGGGCTTCTCCCCAGACAGGTGTTGTGTCAGAAGTGTGCCTTCGTCTTTCACTGAAACTGGGTAGGTCTTCAAACTACACTCAGCAAGAATTTCCTGGATTGTAAGGTATAGGGGGAGGAGCTAAAAATAGAATGAATTAAATGGTTTTCAGGTAATAAGTCAACAATTGAAAGGAATGTTGTAACATGGCCAAGATGATGGTAGTAATGGAGCTGCTCTTTTTCTGTGTGAGGGTGCTGCCTGGGTTGGAAGCCTACCTGGCTGACCATGACTCACCTGGTGAAGCACCCCCCAACCACTCACACCCCCACCCCCATACCCCCACTCCCTACCCCCCCAATCCCAGTGCAGCAACAAACACACACACAGACACACACCACTGCACCAACAAACACACACACAGACACACAGACACACACACAGACACACACACAGACACACACACAGACACACACACACACAGACACACACACAGACAAACACACACACAGACACACACACACACAGACACACACACAGACAAACACACACACAGACACACACACACACACACAGACAAACACACACACACACACACACAGACACACACACAGACACACACACAGACACAAACACAGACACACACACACACAGACACACACACAGACAAACACACACACAGACACACACACACACACAGACACAGACACACACACACACACACACAGACACACACACACACACAGACACACACACACACACACAGACACACACCACTCAGCTTCACGTTCACACCGCTCAGCAGTTCAAAGTTTTCCCCCCCGTCTTGTCTGGCCTCGCCGTTTAATGTTTAAGTATTGGGAGCGGCTGGAAGGGAGCAAACACAAGTGTCTTTACACTCCATGGAGCCACACTGCAGGGCTGTGATTCCACGTACTGTATTGTGAAACTCCCATTGTGCTTTAAGAGCAAAGCCTTGAGGACATGTCAATCTGTTATCTACAGAGCTAGAGTTCTAGCCCTCTGTCATGAAGGAGACGTTTGGCTTCGGTGCGTGATTCAAAATACAGCAGCGTGGTTAAAACGGTAACTAGGTATGAAGTGAAGAGGACGGTCGACTGACAGATGTGCCAGTGTTCTGTACCCTTGACAGGTAAGGATCCCACATGCTACCTGAACACACAAGAAGTAGAACATGTTCTTGGTGTTCAACAGCAGCAACGAAAAAACGTTCTCCTCCTCCTACCCCAAAGCAACAACCAAGCAAGAGAGCTCCCCTGGTACTAGATGTGTATGTGCACGGTTGGTGTTTGTGTGTTGGGGTAGGAGTATGGTTTAGGGTGTGTGCGCACTCGTGTGTATGCATGATTGTTCTGGAGGCCTAATCCATCCGACAGAGTTACAAAACCTTCAGACAGGAGAAGGAATTTCTGCAGTCATGAAGGGACTTAGCCCAGCAGCCAAAGCCTGGCTCAACCACACACAGTTCAGTTCGACCTGACTCATTTCTGTGTTGTAAAGCACTGCATGAAATGAGTTGGGATTACGAAGGTATCTTCCACATCTTGTATGTGCATAAAGGGGAGAACCTTGCTGAGAGAAGCTACAGTTTGATATGGCAGATATGAGTGGTGTCAATCAAAACCTGCATTGGTCTTTCTAACGTGAAGAAATGATCCAGAGGGGATTTTGGAGATGGGTGGTGTATGTGGCAGGGTGGAGGGGTGGAGGGGTGGAGGGGTGGAGGGGTGGAGGGGTGGAGGGGTGGTTTTCTTCCCAGGAGAGCCAAGAACTGATCACAGTTCACAGTCACAACGCCTCTCACTCCTCCCTTACATGCAACAAGCGTCCCACTACGCAACTGGTAAAGTCCTCGATCTTCATCAGATTGAATAATTCTCCATACTGTTGTGTCACTCTCCAAAGTCAACTAATATTACCCTATCCTAAAGGGGACCTTGTGATTTTTCTCTGAACCTTAGACAGAGACAGAGTGGAGACAGAGGTTATCCAGGCCAACATCAGGTAAAACCACTGACTCCGGACATCAACTATACGTCCGTTCAGTCAGAGTGTGCAGAACCGTCTTTTTAATCCAGTCCATGCATTGGCCTCTGTGTGGCTTGTCTATGGTGGTTGGCTGTGATGCTTGACTGTGTTCTCTGCAGACCACCCAGAGCCAGCATAGCCTCCCTTTACGGCTCAATTATTTAAATCCCTTACATTATTCACATTGCTTACCATTTACCATATCACACATTTAGATAGCAGTTTACCAGAAGACCGACTGCTCTCCTTATAGGGATGGCTGAGGTAATGTAGCTTGTTATTCACAGGTAGAGGCTGTGGCTGCTCTGTCTCTCTTCCTCCTTCTCACTCTCGCTCTTTCGCTTTCTTCTCTCACTCTCTCGCTCTCTCTCTCCCCTCTCACTCTGTCACTTTTCCCTCTCTCTTCTCTCTCGTTCTCTCTCTCCCCTCTCTCTGTCTCTTCTCTCTCCTCTCTTTCTCCCCTCTCTCTGTCTCTTCTCTCTCCTCTCTTTCTCCCCTCTCTCTGTCTCTTCTCTCTCCTCTCTCTCCTCTCTCTTCTCTCTTTCTCCCCTCTCTCTGTCTCTTCTCTCTCCTCTCTCTTCTCTTTCCTCTCTCTCCTCTCTCTTCTCTCTCTTCTCTCTCTCTCTCTCTCTCTCTGTGGTTTTGACAGGCTGAGAGAGGCATGTCATGATTTTTTATCTCGCTGCAGTGATACCTACACCCAGGCCGTGACCTAGGGCCAAATGGCACCCTGGGTTTTCATAAGCCTCTCTGAGCAGTGGTCATCGTGGTGTTTGTTCTGCTGTGGGCCTTAGCGTGCCTCATCTGCAAGCTGAAATAAGGTCTGTCTCACATGACACAAGGATTCCTTATAATATTCAGGCAACACATTTTTTTAAGGATTTCAGCAGAGCTACGTCATTTGGATTTGGTTCAGAACACCCACAGTGAGTGAGTGTGTGTGTGTGTGTGTGTGTGTGTGTGTGTGTGTGTGGGGGGGGTGTCGGAGTGTTTGGAATGGGCTTGATGATGGCATGTCACATGTGCTGTTCATCTTTTGGCTGGACACTCATAGTTGCAGGTAGCATCATCTGCCTGGACCAGGCTGCCATGTGATTGGCTGGTTCTGCTGTGGCCAACCAGCTAGCATCACTAGAGGTCAGCCAGAAAGGGCTTCATTCTAGATAACCTGCTACTCCGTTCGGTTGACAAGTACAAGAAAACTTTTATTTTTACCTGTATTACTTTGTACAGAAGCACCGCCAAGTACCCAACTAACAAACGTTGTATTGAGATTATTCTGGCTATAACATCACAACATTATTGATTTTACTATGTTCTAGTAAAAACTATTGCTGTAACATCTAGGTTTATCTGAAAATTGACCAAATAATAGTTCTCAGCCAATAGAGTAAGATGAAACCTGTTTGTCATCACCATGTTTCCCAAGAGGAGGAGCCCAAATCCTTATCTTCCAATGGAAGCCTGTCTAACAAAGGCTGTCTACCAAGCAGGAGAGACAGTAATATGTCACCCCTGGATAAATGGCCACCATCTTTGAGCGTAGGTCCGGCAAATGTGTGAGGACAAGAGAAAGTAAGACAATTACGCACATACCTCGTCCGCTGCTATGGCCCAGTGAATACAGTGGTTACCATGGCTTAATCTATCAATGAGGTGGACTTTAAGGAGGGGGCAAGGGGTGGGGGTGGGGGGCAGGCGGGTGTTAGATGGGGTGGGGAGGGGTGGGGGAGGGTGGAAGGGGGGGGGTGTGCGCAATGCGTCTGATCCTTGGCCTAAACAGACACCCACCACATTTGTGTACAATGTACACTTTAACAAGCCAATTCCATTGAGCCACAGTGCAGGATGCTGTGGAGAGTGGAGAGGCTGGGATAACACACTCCGGAACCTACATCTCTGTCTCAGCCAGGCCACCATTCAAGGCAGGGCAACCTTTTGTGGTGCTCTCTTTGTATCACGAGACTCTGGCATCCTATAATATTTGGTCAATTGCATGATTAATTTTTTTCTTCCCAATCATTACTTAACACAGCATTGGAATAAGACATATTTCTTTTTTAAGAGTTTATAAGATGCAAAGATGTGTTACTTACTCTCATAGATTAAATTTAAGATAGGGTTATTTGATAACCTGTAATAAATATATATCCTGCCTACTAATTATTAAATCAAAAGGGTACTGCTTAATGCTTGCCAATTATGAGTCCAGATGTTCTAAACCGCAGAGAGCACATTGCGCACGCGTCATTTACAGAAAGGTTTACATTTCTTGCAACATACAACAGTTCTTACCCACCTAAGATTTTTTTTCACATTAAATGTAAAATAAATTACATAATATTCATACAATATATTTGTAACCAATATAGACATATCCAACACGTCCCATGATACGTTTTTGGAGAATGTTTAATGTGCATAAAACATTTGAATTTAGATGTATATATTTAAGATTGCAGACTATACTAAATAGTTCAATACGGTTTCCTCAATAGCAGATGAGGTTTAAATGACCATTAACATAATCCACTATGATTTGCTGTTAAAGACATGAGCACAGCTGTAAATTAGAGCATGCATAGTTAATAATAGGCCGAGTTCATAGTTACATGGTTTATTCCACTGCAGCCTCCTACAGGAGGAACGCAGCGCGCGCGCCTGCTCCCATTTCCTCGCGCTTTCCAGTGAGGAGATCTGCTCGCGCGGTCTTCTATTCATGTAAACTAGCAGCATTAAAATGACCTGAAGTCATTTTCAACCCCTGTGGCACTTTGTTTTAGTTTTTTTGTTTTCTTCCTATCTGGCAGGTTTTGGTGAAAGGTTGAGGAATAAGAGAGAGAGGGGGGGGGGGTGGAAGATGTGTACCCAGTGTTTCACGTGCAGCAGACCCTCCCCTCGAGCCTTCCCCTCAGGTGGGAGAAATCTTGAAAGTTTTTTTGACTCTTTTGTGGGATAACATCAGACGGGTTTATAGGAGAACCAATCAGGTCCCTCCCCTGCCATAGAGCTCTGCTATAACACACAGCAGGAAAACCTTCTGCTCTGCACAAGCAGCTGGAGCTCGACTAGGTAGATATTCTGGGGCTTCATTTTTCTCACTTTTTAATCCACGTAACAGCGACCCTCCTTCGATGTGTCCCGTTATCATTTTGCAGAAGCGTTCATTCCCGCACCTGCCACGGTAGAGCTCGTGCTGCACGGTACAGAGGAAGAGGAGGAGGAGGAGGAGAGGAAGAAGGAGCACCGGAGCACGAGCAGGGAGAGACAGAGACATAACGCAGAGAGGCTCCGAGTGATTTAGATCCATTTTGCAGAAATGCTGCTGACTAGACTGGCTGTGGGTGTGATGTGCCTGTCCCTGGCCTCCTCGGTGCTGGGCTGTGGACCCGGCAGAGGCTACGGGAGGAGAAGACACCCCAAGAAGCTGCTGCCTCTGACCTACAAGCAATACATCCCCAACGTGGCGGAGAAGACCCTGGGGGCCAGTGGCAGATACGAGGGCAAGATCACCAGGAACTCCGAGAGATTTAAAGAACTAACTCCAAATTACAATACTGACATTATCTTCAAGGATGAGGAGAACACAGGTGCAGACAGACTCATGACTCAGGTAAGGAGAACACCTTCATGCTCCTCTCTCACTGTCAGCTGGGAATTATAATGCACCATGACGTGAATCCAGCAGAATGGTTGCAGCTATTTAAACTCCATCTTATTATCTTTTTTTTTTTTTTTTTTTTTTTTTACTTCGATGTATATAGAGGTGCACCTTCACAAGCAATGCATGGGAGTTTTGACTGAGTCTGGTTAAAGGTGTTGGAGACCTGCTGGAGGACAAGCAGGACAGACAGGCAGGACACGGGGTCCTTCTGATTCTGCTAGTTTATTTGAAATATTTATGCAGTCCTGTCCTCGTATCTATATTTGTATTCTTAAGGCCTTTGCCTATGTTGAGGTAGTCACATCTAAGATGCTCATTTATCCAGTATTTGGACACGCGTGTTTTGTCCATTTAATGAAGATTACATCATATATAAAATAGTCCATATTCCGGTCCTTCTATAGCCTAAATGCAGTCTGAAAAGACTAGAAGCAGCCGGTCTTTTATGCATGGATTGACTCGTTTCAACAGTCCTGAACAGGCAACTGTAATTCACCCTTTCGCAGTCATGCTTATCGGTGCATGAAGAAATTGACATTTCTTTGAGAATGTTCTGAATACTATCGGTACTTCATCCATGGTGGGATGTTGCGAGACGCACCGATGCAGCCCTGGGTGTGTTTCTGTGATGTGCATCGTTTTTGTGAATTGGATTGAATTATTTTATATATTTGAACGCTGATTGTTGTTCTTGCGTTGGTATATTTTTATTTATTTATCCAGGCTATTCTATTTGCAAATGTAGCATTTCACAGAATATTTGCACAGACAGACTTTAAGGTGGGCTGTAACTGGCGAGCCTGTGTAGTGTTCGGGGCTTGTCTGGACCGATGACATGTGTGTTTTGCACTTGCCCTAGCCTCATCTCCACACACCAAAAATACCAAGATGGGTTGCTTTATCAGTCCAGCCACCTTAAAATGCCACTGAACCTGAAACAGCGCGAGGATGAAGGCGCGCGCAGGAGTCCCTGAACCGTACCCCGTGCCTTGGGCACGCGCTCAGATTAAATATTCACCCTGCGTGCAGCCGCACATCTCTCTGGACTCTGCAGCCTCACATCTCTCTGGACTCTGCAGCCTCACATCTCTCTGGACTCTGCAGCCTCACATCTCTCTGGACTCTGCAGCCTCACATCTCTCTGGACTCTGCAGCCTCACATCTCTCTGGACTCTGCAGCCTCACATCTCTCTGGACTCTGCAGCCTCACATCTCTCTGGACTCTGCAGCCTCACATCTCTCTGGACTCTGCAGCCTCACACCTCTCTGGACTCTGCAGCCTCACATCTCTCTGGACTCTGCAGCCTCACACCTCTCTGGACTCTGCAGCCTCACATCTCTCTGGACTCTGCAGCCTCACATCTCTCTGGACTCTGCAGCCTCACACCTCTCTGGACTCTGCAGCCTCACATCTCTCTGGACTCTGCAGCCTCACACCTCTCTGGACTCTGCAGCCTCACACCTCTCTGGACTCTGCAGCCTCACACCTCTCTGGACTCTGCAGCCTCACACCTCTCTGGACTCTGCAGCCTCACATCTCTCTGGACTCTGCAGCCTCACATCTCTCTGGACTCTGCAGCCTCACACCTCTCTGGACTCTGCAGCCTCACACCTCTCTGGACTCTGCAGCCTCACATCTCTCTGGACTCTGCAGCCTCACACCTCTCTGGACTCTGCCTTCCAGTATTCCCTTATACAGTCCGCTGTACGTCTCTCACTTTAGAGTGCTATAGGAGCTTACCTAACATTAACTATTTCCTTGGCGCTGTCATGTTAAGATATTATAGACTAGCCTGCAATGCTAACATCTCAATTAAAAAAATGAGAGCCTATATTCTTCTTGATCGGTGATGGAGTGACAATCTGTTGAAGACAACCATTTTGAATGCATCTAGTCTGAACCTTTCCCCTGGGATAGACCCCCCTCTGATCCTGACCACTCTTACCCCGCTGAGTCTAGCCGGTAGCTGTTGAACTTATGACCTTCTCTCATTGGAAAGTGGAAGAACATAAAACGTTGGAACTGTTAAAACCCATATAGTATGACGGTACTAGTACTAGTAACTTATTTGAGGTTATTGGTGGGCACCGCATGGCCTCAAATGAAAGCATGCACATGCAACATAAAAGTTAAATCTGGCATTTATCCTGACATTGAAATACCATAGTTTGACATGTACAGACTTTAGATATATTCCATGGAACATTTGGGTGCAACTTTCGTTTGACAGACATTAGATACGTTTGCTTAACTCCCTGTTGTGATGTGTAGTGAGCCGTAGCCGTAACTGATTCTTGGGAGTCTGTATTGTTAAATAAAGTATAAGTGTAGGTTAGTTGTAGGTCTGTTGTGTTCTTTAGATCCCAATCTAAATCACTCTCCAGTTATGATGCGCTCTTACAGCCTCTTACAGCCTCTTACAGCGCTGAAACTAGAAAGACAAATTCGCTTCAATGAAATGAACGCAGTAGTAATTTTACTGACATTTGAGTTTTTAGTTGTAGTTTTATATATATATATATATTCCTTGCAAATGAGATAAAATTGAGACGGATTGGTGAGTTGTTTGCGCTGACAGGTACCTGATAAGTGTTTCCTCTAATTCATTTGTGAACAGATTAAGAGGGAAACAGCTTCTGTCCTGCTGGGTTTCACGGTGGCTGAGCAGAATTCAGCTTGATTTGAGGCACACGACCCAATGAATTAATAACTAGTTTAGGCTTTACGGCTCTTGACTCCAACAATCCCACTCAGAATGTGCATGGTTTGATACATTTTTTTCATCCGGGGCATTCTACAAGTGCCAAGGGTTTATAAAAATGTCCATTACCCTCGTCTCATTTACATAGACCCATAGGATATGAATCATCACAGCCAATGTGCTTCAGAAACACTTTGAGCCCAAGTACGATGAACTGGAGGTGAAGATCCTCATAATCAGAATGGAAAGTGCAACGATAGGCTCATGCATGCGTTATGGCTGTGTGTACGTGTGTGTGTGTGTGTGTGTGTGTGTGTGAGCGCGCGCTCTCGCGTGCGTGCGTTGTAGCTGGTTTATGAAAGGGAGAGTGTGATCCAGCAGACGCGCACCAGTGCAACTGTGGCTCATATTTAGTCCACATCGCATTTACTTACTTACTTAGTATCGTCCTCAACATGAGGAAAGCAAAAGGTAAAACGGTCGCAAGATGTTTCAAGACTTTCTGAGATATTACGCAGTGAAAAT
This sequence comes from Protosalanx chinensis, assembly GCA_030340685.1. Classification (NCBI taxonomy): domain Eukaryota; kingdom Metazoa; phylum Chordata; class Actinopteri; order Osmeriformes; family Salangidae; genus Protosalanx; species Protosalanx chinensis. The sequence continues at coordinate 1,555,389 of CM059332.1, forward strand.
AATCTTTAGATGTGTTATTTTGGATATTGATTCAGTGTAGGAATGAAGGGTTGTGGTGCCTCACATAAAAGGCCAACTATTCTATAACTTGGTTATTCTTCAAGATTATCCCCATACATTCTTAATTTAAAGACAACAATTCATGACATTACATCCATCTCTATTTTTCACAGATTTATAATTTCAATGAATTAGTAATTGTGAGCTAATGATCTCTGACATAGAATCTTTCATACTTTCTTTGACCAGATCTATATGTTTTAGGCCAGTCAAGCGGATGCAATATGGCTTATCAATTTTTCATCAGGGGCTTTTCAATCTGAGATAGGGTCTGTCCCCGAAGCTACTCCCCCAATGAACCCAGGAACCATACTATTTAGTATATGTATGTTTCCAATGTGTCCATATAGGCCTCAATATCGACACAGAGCACTACGTATAAGAACATTGTGGAGCGGAACAACTCAAACATAGTTTGCCTATAGCACGTGCTGCTTAAGGGGAGATGATAGTCTAGTATTTGTTTAAGCCATTTAATGAATCACAAATTTGATAACGTGCATTTCTGGATCTTTCACAGATGCATTCCGTTTCTGAAATATGCATTTAATATACAATTTGCCTTTTGTATTCGACTAATGGGAGCTTTTTGTTTTCCAATAGAGATGTAAAGACAAGCTGAACTCTCTGGCCATCTCGGTGATGAACCAGTGGCCCGGGATCAAGCTGCGGGTGACAGAGGGCTGGGATGAGGATGGCCATCACTCCATGGAGTCTCTCCACTATGAGGGCAGGGCAGTGGACATCACCACCTCGGACAGGGACAAGAGCAAGTACGGCACCCTGTCCAGGCTCGCGGTGGAGGCCGGGTTCGACTGGGTCCACTATGAGTCCAAGGCCCATATTCACTGTTCCGTCAAAGCAGGTGCGGTATCTCATCTCAATGCATGTTCAATGCGTGTTTTAACAAACGATCAAATCTACCAAATCTACCCCCCCCCCCCCTCCCCCGGGTTAAAGGTTTTAGTAGCAGCAGGTCTAAAGTCTATTAGCACGCATCTTATGAAGATGGTTTTTTTTTGGCAACGAATTAGTAACACACTCCTCGAACAACTGAGTTAACTCATTATAATGGATCAGTAAACAGGCCTATCAGATGTAATAATGCCTTCATGCTGCTTTATATACTCTATATATATATATATATATATATATATATATATATATATATATATATATATATATATACTTTATATACTCTACTAGTAGAGTATAAAATCTAAAAAGAGTACTATCTTACTGCTGCCTGCTGGCACGACATGCATCTTATTCCCCGAGCTTATATCGCCCCACACCGTCTCTATGAGGGAACCACGACCCGACATCTGTTCAGAAATACACACAAACACACAAATCACACAGTAAAATCATTTGTGATTTAGACAACCCAAACGGTAATATAGGTTAGCAATATACGTCTATAAGTTAGCTGGAGGGTATAATTCCTCTGATTCGTAGTGTAGAAACGTCTACATATCAGTACTAATGTTAGACTTTTTAAGCTGCATCCTAAAATGAAGGCAAACATATGTTCATAGAATAATGTATATTTTTTATTGGAATTCCACAACAGGCCAGTCTTTCATATCACATTACTATATATTGTCAACAGAACACATTGATCTAAAATATCTGATATTCTAATAGACACGTTTTGGATAGTGGTCTAATTGGTTTGAAATCAATGCTCAAATGATTCAACACAGATGGAAACTACTATAGGCCTATTTCCTTAAAATATCTAATTAGATTTTGAGTTGATGGTAAATCCTCTAGTTGGGATTCCAGACACACAGTTTGAGATCATATACGTGTCATTAGGGGGTCGTGTGACTTTACCAAAAGGATTTAGACTAAGCAATGTTGAATTCGTTTGGGGCAAATCTGGTTTTCAATTGTCACCTTATTTCATGCCTGCGAATCTTAAAAGAAGATTAAATCCCGAAATTCAGCCAGCCTATTCTTTTCCTGTTGAAATGTGTGTTTACTGACAGTGTGATCCTGGAGGAATGTGAAGAGTTCTCCCAAGACCTGAATTATTGTCATCAAGATTGACAAGAAAGCTTGGAGAAGTGTTAAAAAGAGAGACATTGATGTTGAGCAGCAGCAGGCAGAGTCTGGGTCCTCATTTAAATTCAAATCTACATCTTGAGAGGCTTGGAAAAGTGGCTCCACTGGGTAAATAGTGTTAGTGGCCCTCTTGTGTGTTTCTGAGTAGACTGTGTGTGTGAATTGTCACATAGAGGTTTCTGCACCTGAGTAAATATGGGAAGAGTCGCTGGGAAAGGCAGAAGTGTTCTCTTCCAAGAGTGGCTCGGCCCAAAAGCAGATTTAGAATGACAATGTCCGCTCTTTATTGGTTTTTAATTAAGGCCAGAAGACCAAAGGCTTTCAGTTTTCTAGTCTTAGACAAGGAGAAGCGCCCAATACGGTCTGAATGAGTCCCCAGCACGGTCACATGGCCGGGGTTGGGACATGGCACATGAATATGGCCCACAGGATTGTATAGGCTGGGTATAATAGGCTACATAGCAACCTTTATGTTCTCAAGTGCGAATGTGCTCTGAAAGATATGAATAAAAGCATCTGCTAAATCATTGTCCACACATCTAATGTAAAAAATGGGATATAGGGTGTAGGTAGGGTCCTGCCACTGCGAGCAAACAGGTGCTAAGGTCTATATACTGCGCATCATCCATGATAAATAACCTCAGTTAAATTTATTGCCTTTAATTTATTCATTAATTGATAAAAAATCTAATAAAACAATCTTTTTATGTCAACAGAGAATTCTGTCGCTGCTAAATCTGGAGGCTGTTTCCCAGGTTCTGCATCAGTTTCCCTGCAAGATGGAAGCAGAAAGTCTGTTAAAGAGCTCAAAGTTGGAGACAAAGTTCTGGCAGCGACCACGGAGGGGAAGCTGGTCTACACAGACTTCATCATGTTCATAGACCAAGACTCCACAACCAGAAGAATGTTTTATGTGATAGAGACTAAAGAATCAGCCCATGTTATCACCCTCACTGCTGCACATCTCCTCTTTGTAGGCAGCAACAGCACCACTGAGCTGCACGCGCTCTCCGCAGTCTTTGCCAGTAAAGTCAAACCTGGACACAAGTTGTGGGTATTTGATGATTTATCTAACCAACTCAAGTTTGTGACGGTGGAACGGATTTACATGAAAGAGCACGAAGGTTCGTTTGCTCCAGTTACTGTAGAAGGAACCATCATAGTGGACCACGTAGTCGCCTCGTGCTACGCAGTGATAGAAGACCACAACCTCGCGCACTGGGCGCTCGCGCCAGTCCGGGTCAGCTACTGGCTTTCTGCTTTGCTTTTCAATAAAGACACCGGGGCCAATGCCACCGTGCACGAGGACGGGGCGCACGAGGACGGGATGCACAAGGACGGGGTGCACTGGTACTCCAAGATCCTATATCAATTAGGCACGTGGCTCCTGGACAGTCACTCCATCCATCCACTTGGGATGTCAATCATCTCCAGTTGAAACTTCAGAGGCTTTGGCCCAAACTGAGACTAATTTAGGACAATAAACAATTACTAGAATAAAAAGACAAAAGGCCCAGAGGAGTTGGGATATTTATTTCAGTGACTTTTACATGTTGTGTCCCTTTCAAAGAATGAATGGAGCCTTAAACGTTTTCTTTTAATAATTTATTCTCATTTGAACTTGCTGGTAAAACACACAGATGGATTCTAAACTGTGTGACCAGACAATTGAGCAAAATCTATTTTTGTATATCTCAAGTAAACTGCAAAGAGAAAGAAGAAGGTAGAAAGAAGTCAACTTTCTTGACAGGTGGTAAAATGTTCTGTGCATTTATGTGCAACTGACTGTTATATTTTAGAAAGAACAAACTACGGAGGGGTCCATAAATTATATTTTTTATACACAGAATTGTAAATTAGATTTTGACAGATCGTTACCGAATCACATTTCGTTATTTGAAATAGTGTAAGATACGAGAATATATTTTAATTTAAATACAGTAGTTGGGAAAGTATTGGAAAATCGTCTACTGCTTTGTTTTATTAAGAATTATATTATTTTGAAGACATTTCATTTGTGTTGTCAGACTGGGACAGTTTCTGCCTCTGCTTGTGTTTCTGTTTTCTTTTTTTCTTTGAGAAAATATGAAATGCACATTCTGACAATTCAGTAACATTATTATAAGTAGTACAGAACAAACGTTTTGTTGAATAAATTAATAAGTAACTCCTGTAAATTTACTAAAATGTATTTTTCTTTTCATATTTTGTAATAGGGAGATAGTTTTATAGAATGACATGATGCACAGTGTGGATATAGTGTATAACAGTGTGACCATAACCAGTTACCTTTCATGACGGAGATGTGTCAAAAAATGTCTAGAGTTTATTATTTATATGTTTATTACAAAATGAGATAAAGAAAACGTTCAAAACTGCAGTTGTTACATGTCTTTGTCTCCCAATAACCCACATAACATGTGATAAACATACCAGAATCAAAACAGATTCTATGGTTTAATTGTAAAAAGTATAAAAATGCATATATAGCCTAAATATCCATTAGATTTGAACATTTATACTCAACTCAATCAAGGATTTGTTCCAGCAATATATACTGTAGTAGCTCACGATACAGAGTTGAGTTAATTATTGGGTTTTTGCAAACTGTGATTTTGGCAGAATACAAACTTTCATAGCAGGTTATAGGAAATATTAGGATTGTGCTTCTCTTTGAACTGCTTTGGTGTCTGCTTGTGAAATCTAGAGACTCCATGTTAAATTTAACGAGTTTAGCCTTTTGCAAATAACTTCAGAAAAAAATCTATAGATAGATTAAACAGAACCGTACTTGTTAGTCCTAAATCTGCTTGAAGACAGGCCACAGGGGGATTTAGTTTACAGGAAATGTCCTTAAATCAAACATTTACTGCTACAGTTCATTGACACATTTCACTGCCAATTTGACTTGAAAAGGGCAGTTTGTATAACATTATTGCAAGTATTTATCTGAAGTGCAGTGAGCTGTATTGCAGACCTATAAGGACAGAGGCAGCTCAAAGCAAGCCAATAAGTCTTACTAGAACAAAACTAGCCAAGACTTTACAATACAATTACTAAAAACCACGACCCATCAACCCCATTCTTTTGATTACTACGTCCAAACTTGGTAGACTATCGAAGATGAGGTCGTCTCTGATAAATTGTGCAAGTGCGACATCATGTGGTGAGAAGTTTATTTTACCAAGGGTGTTAATTCACTGGTTATTATCAGTCAAGCGCCTTCAATTGGGTTAAATAGCAATATGTGGAAACGCCATTCAGCTGTTATATATTTAAAACAAAATCCATTAAAATGTTACACTTTTGGATGATATATTGTATCTCATATTAAATTGCATGATGCTTACAATATATTGTGAGAAATTATTTTGAATGGCCCTGGATGATTCAGCAGATGCTAATAAAAATGCAAACTATTGTAAATAGCATTACTGTGCATTTAACTGGGGTCTACACTTTTAAAACCAAGTGTTAAAAGATAGAAACTCTATGAGACATTGTATCTGCACAGACTTTGAACTCACAGCGGAAAAAAACTGTCTGAAGGGGGTGGGGGGTGGGGGGTGGGGGGCAGAGAGAGGCACAACCCCTGTACTTGTACTAAAGTTAGGCAAGTTTCTGAACACTGTTGCAACACGATCAGGAATTCCACTTCCTTCTCTCAAGTCTGCTCCACATTGTGTGTTGTTGTTGATATTGTGAGGGTGGAAACTGGCAGGAGGACAAAGCGGCCCGTCTCTCCCAGAGCTGTGACCTTGGGTCTCTGGGAGGGGAGATACAAAAGCGGCCATGTGAAAGCATTCCAGAGAGCAGGTAAATAGAAGCCTGGGTTTAATCCCTCCTCCCAGGGCCTCAGGTCTGCACTGGGACAGGTGGAAGAGCTGCTCCTACAACATGTTGACATGTTGCGAACCAGAGACGAATGGCATTGTGGGAAAACACCAAGAAACTTTTGTTTCTAAGCTAACTGCCGTAGTCAAGACGTCTTGGATAAATGACAGGCTGGGTGAATAGAGGAACTTTTTGGACCACTATCCTATCAAAGGAGACTGTGACCACAACTAGGCATCTCTGATTCACCAAAAATGATGAGCAGGTTTTAACTGTGTGATGGTAAAATAGATCTTTCTCCTCTGACACACACAGACTGAAACACTTTGAAAGAGTGACCTTTCCTTCCAGTAAAAAACATCCTGCAACTAAGCTTGTATATATTTTTTCTGACAGTATCTAATGCAATCTAATAATAAAAGCAAGATGGAAATGTTTTATAAATCGTATGTTTATTCTTTCAAGAACTGACCATGCCATCAAACATTTCACCAGTGTAGTACATTATGGTTCATTGAAGTTATTGCACATTTTATGTCGAAACAGTACAACCATGATGCATTAACATTTGCTTACATCAGTCGTAAACATAGACTTGCGGGTTACACTGGACGTGGTACACAACAGGTTCAAGTCATTAAAAAGCCTCATCAGGAGCATGGAAATACTTTCAAGGAATCTTGTCTTTCTCGAAATCCGGCCAAACAGTGAGCGCCAAGCAGGGTTGACAGGACTTGGGTCTGAGAGGCCTTGTGTCAGACAGGCGACACGGAAGACACCCACCCCCCCACCCCACCCCTGCCCCACCTTCCACCACCACCTTCCCCACACCCAGAGGACCTGTTGGCTCAACAGAAGCAGCAACAGAAGAAAAACAAGACATTGGTTGAAAAGTTAGAGAAGGGAAATGGATGGAAGCGGGGATAGTGGTTGTTGGGAGACACAATCAGAATCCAGCCTAGCAGCCTCTGTTTGGGTCACACACTGAGGGAGTAAAAACACAAGTCAGTGATGTTCTTCAGGGACTGAGTCACCTGCAATGAAAGGAGTTAAACACATCAGAAGGGAGCTGTGAATATCAAAGAAGGAGCAACGCTTGGGATCAAAAGGAAATATCTGCTATATAAAAACATGTCCAATTACTGGGAATTGCTTCGTTTAACTGTGTTCTGTGTTTTTCCATAATGCAAAATGATTTGATTTCATATTTGAATATGAAAATATATATATATTATATAATTTTCTTTCTTTTTTTTTACTATGAAATGTTGATCCTGCTTTGATATATTTTACATTTGGAACAATCCAACCTATGAAGAAAAGACGTATAGTTATTTCTCCACAGTCCTGTAAAAAAGAATTTTTTATTCATTGATTAATTCACCTCCGAGTTACCTAGTGGAAAAATATATTGAAGAGCACAGTTCTGTTCTAGCAGTGGATTAAAAATTTTGTTGAGAAAATAATTACAAGAAAACGATCAAGTGACAAAGTCAGCGATTGAGAGGATATCCACAACTATTAGAAAACCAATTAGTAACTTGAAGCATACTCTTGATCCAACTTAATTAATAAGATTCAGAATTTGCCCTACTGGAGATGGGAAGCCCAGTTCAAACTGGTGCACAATAATAAATCCCTTAATAAATCCCTTATAACAGAGTACAAATAGATCCAATATGAACCTGTTTCTTTCCGTTGTAAGACAACTAGTCTTATAACATGTCTTAAGTGGCATTGCCGATACTTTGAAAATCCATAGGATTGCCATTATATTTAAACCTATTCGAAATGCAAACATTTAAGTGCTTAATGAAATAGTTACAGTAAGTGCAGGTTTACCACACAAACCACACAGACCTCAAACATTGAAAATATCAACACAAAAGGAACAAAAAATAAATTAATAAAACAGCATCCAAGTCAAAAGTTAAATCATGTGATCCAAGTGGCAAAGCAAACCAATTAACTGTATTCAATATAATGCATTTCTCTAACTTACAAATTCAAGAGCACTTATATGTAACGTGTTATGTAAAGAAAAAAGTCAAATCTGTGTGTGTTTGCATGTGTTTTTGTGGTGAAATTAGGGATACTAAGGACATAAATTCAGTCCAAACCAGTCATCGAATCCTTTGCAAATCCCTACAATAGATAAAATTCTCACTGTGCTAAAAATGAGAACTATATAGCAATTTATAGATTAAATTAGATAAAAGTTGCAATTGTGTGTTTTAGACTGAAATTCATAAGAATCTTAATCTTATTCAGACTCAGTATCCCATTGGATGTGAAGAAGAGGTCTTTGTAAAAACACAAAACACCCAGAATAAGTGCAGGACACATTAGCAAGGGGCAGAGAAATCAAACAGGGGGCACCTTATTAAAAAAGACCACACCAAAAACAATCCAGGCACAAGTACTATGCCTTAACTCAACCAGAAACGAGGACATTAAAAACACACAAACATAGTGGGCTAGAAGTTAAATCGGCTTCACATACCTGTAGTTTCATGGTATATATGCCAGTTGTTTATTATTTTTTTGTGTAATTTTTTTTTACCTTTAAAATGTCTTCAAACGCCTATTAACAGAAATGTGGTCCAGTCTTAGCTTTTTGGTTCTACATACAAATTAAATGTTTGTAAAATGATTTAACGTCTGGACACCTTCTTGTATATATATATATCAAAAGTTAACTCGATACAGACATCAAATCACATACTGTATACACGAGAACACTGATAAACACAGTGAAAGTTATGGTTTTATATACATGATGACTAATATTCGGATAATGGTTGCCCCCGCACTTTTAAATGCATGATAATTTTTTGCTCTTTTTGATGACGATCAACAAATCAGAGTGATTGACTCAGACTCCATGTTGGGAGCTGTGTGGCTTGTCTTCAGTTAGGGCTAAACGATGGTTAGGAAAATGAAGTGTGGATCCAAGCTGAACTTAAGTATATTAAATTAATAGTATATTGAAATAATGCTGCTTGACTGGTTGGATACTGGCGTAAGACTCTAGTTCTGGTCACATAAAAATCAAATTTAAATTAACTATGTTCTGTTAACATTTTCCATGTTGCTTTCTACGATGCCACAAATTAAAATATGCCTCCTCCTTTTGAGATGGGTAGGTTTTGTTTTTATGAGCTATTCGAAACACCATCCTGCTTAAACAATGAACTCCAAAATAATTTCAACTGTTCCCTGAATGCACCAACACGAATCCCTTGACCCTCAATAGAAGTAGCACCATCCATATAACTATTACTGGGAAACAAATCACCCAAATCCTATTTCAACAGAAATCATTACAAACTATTGAGAAATCCCCATCCTTTAAACCTATTCTGCCATAGATGCTATCTAGAACTAACCACCAAATCTCAATATATCACCTTTAAAACCTGTCTACAGAACACAGCAAACTCCAACATGTGTGCTGGATGTCAAAATGCCCACTAAGCAAAGGTAGACAATGATTCCGCAAAATAAATCTAATTATGTCAAAAAAGAGAGGAAAATCCAGATTTTGTACAAAACCTCCTGTTTAAACAGGTAAAAGTCCTAATCGATTGATTAGAGATCCAGGATCTGCTATTAAAGAATGTTCTGGCCAAAGGGCCTCTTGACAGGGAGTGTCAATGTAGTCCTCCCAATGAACGAGAGAGAAGAATTAAAGATATCTACCAAAATGTCTGTTAGAAAGTAACTAGAGTGAAGGTTGCTAGGCAGTGAGACAGAATTGCTGCCTTAACTCTGTGAATACCAGTAGAAAAAATTTGATAGTCAGCAAGAAGTATGTAACCCTAACTACAGGTGTCTTATATATAATCTGTTCAGTTACACCCTCCTTCCGGCCCCCTGGATATCTTGAAGATGTTCTCTGCCTTGAAAGCTAAATGTCGATGCCAAACGGGAACCAGATTCACTATAAGATGCTGCCACCTACAGGAGGGAGGTAACACTACAGCGAGGTGGTGGAGATAAAACATGCAAGCCAGCTGACATCACTGCCTCTCACAACCAACGTCCGGACGCAACATGAGAGCGGGAGCTTTCGTCTCAACAAACCCCCACGCAAAAACCACTACACTCAAACCCTTCTAATTCCTGGAAACCTACTGGGCTCAAATCTGTCGTTATCGGCGGGGCGGAACTGAGGGAGCAACCATTATCTAGTGTCGACAGGCACGGCTAAATGATCATCTCAGAGATTTTTTTCACCAAACCTCGTTTCCACAACCTGCATCAGCAGAGCTGAGTGTCTGTCTAGCAGATATCGTTCCAGCGTGTTCAGAAACATCCCCAGTCCTGTTGGCTAGGGGAACATGCAGGGGGGCGGGGGGTGAGGGGGGGGGGGGGGGGGGGGTGGTGGGGTATCTTCCTAGGTCCGCAGGCTGTGGCAGGCGTTGGTGCGGTGCCTGTACGATGGGGCTGAGGTGCTTGTCTGTGGAGAGCCCAGCTGATGTGGCGCTCCAGAGGGCCGTGTGCTAGCCACCTGCTCGTACCCGTGAGGAGGAGCCATCCTGCCGGGGGCGGGGCCAGGGGCAGCGTGAGTGACGTCCTGCACTGGATCCCTCCTGCCTTAGCCGTCAATCAGCGACACGTCAATATGGGACAAATCTATCATGTGCCTGTGATGATCAGAAGGAGTGTGGGGTGAGCTGCAGTGATGATGGAGGCACTGCATGTGTGTGTTCACTGCTTCTCACATGCATGAACAGAACGCATGGGATCATCTTCCACTGTGATACTGACGGTGACCAATCTCAGAGGGTTTAAAGTGATGATGCCTTCATTAGACAGACGCAGCATTGAGTCAGGAAATATGACTCTTTTGGTTAAATAAAATCCCAGTTGAGTTATGATAATAAATATACTGTTCATAAGTGAGTTTCTTGTTGATGACATCATATTGTTTTTAAAATTGAAACATGAGTTTAGTCAACACAGTTGTGTTCCACAAGCTGACCGTGCTTCATCTGACCTGTCTGTACAGCAGAACACAGTAGAACACAGTAGAACACAGCAAAACACAGGGACTTTACCTGTTGAAGCTGACTTGGAAGCTGTGAGCGTGCTGGGGGCTGACAAATTTAGCGATGGCTTTCCTCTGCTGGGGCAGCATTTTGAACATCTGCAGAGATTTAAAGGGGCCGATTTTAAGGGACAGTTCATGTTTTGATATAGATATAAAGGGGGGATGGGGGGGGGGAGTAACAGCAACTACTGCTATGAAGGCCATTTCTGTCCTCCACTAGAGGGAGCGAGGGTGTGGGGGAGTGGAGATAAGAAAATGTGGGTGAGCGTCCAAAAGTACAGGTAGAGGGCGCTATAGGACCACGAGTCAGACAGGCTAGAGCGCTGAGAATGTACGAGAAATCAACAGCGTACACCATCACAACTGTTCAATCATGAATCTCCATGCCTCCATTTTCTTAGCCGTCACCATGCGGGGCTGTGTGCAGGTGCAGCTGGTTCTACCAGCAGAGCTCAGAGCAGACAGAAGTCTCACCTGGATGGGCCCGATGGAGTTCAGGAGGTTCCGGAGCTGAGTGTCAGTGGTGGAGGATGACAGCCCCTCGATGGACACGGTGGACTGGCCCTCTGGGGCCTTTTGAGCCTGCCTCGTGGGCAATGGTCGGCCCCGGCCAATCGTCCCGGCCCCCGCGGCCCCTCTGCCTCTGGCTCGGCCCCGCCCTGGAACCACCACCTGCATTTAAAGGCGGAGAGGGAAAGAGGGAATAGATGGGGGGAAAGACAAAACATGGTTAAGAGCCCTGCTTAAGGGAGATAGCTCGATGTTATAATTACACATTCAGCCTTGAAGTCAACACGTGACACATCCCCTCCATCCATCCCACCCTCCTCTCCCCTCCCCTCCAACACCGCTGGACACAACGACACCCAGGAACTTCCAGTCTCTCACTACCTTCTTCATGTAACCCCTTTTTCAGTATGCTTGATGTTTAGACAGAGGAAGGTTGGGTGGCTGGAGGCTCCTACCCTGTTTGGCTGTGGGCTGCCTATGCCCCCTCTGCCCTCCAGGGCTGGGGCAAGGCTCTGGAGCGGCTCCCCAGGAGGGCTGGCCAGGGTGATCTTCCTCAGGGGCCCCTGGCGAAGTGGGACGCCTGGTCTGATGGGCTGCTGCTGCAGAAGGGGGTCGCAGGCGTCCAAATTGTCTCCTCCCTGGACGGGGGAGGGGGGAAAGGGGGGACCAGCATATAAGTGAAAGCCATTCTAAGCCCTCTGTCCACTTCCAAAATAGTGCAAGCATGGAACAGGGAGGGTCTGGACCATCGACAACACGGAGCCGCCTGGTAGAGGCCGCCTGGTAGAGGCCGCCTGGTAGAGGCTGCCTGGTAGAGGCCACCTGGTAGAGGCCACCTGGCCTCCACTAAGGTAAAAGTCTTATTACCGAACACAGTAACAGTCCGTGTTGCACTGAGGCAGCAGTTGGAGCAAAAGAAGAAGAAGTGAAGGTGAGATGTGACAGATCAATACTGGGTGGAGGGAGGTGGGGTGGGGGTGGGGGGACGCCATCTGGGGAACCTGTCCGCCCCACACCTACCCCTGCCCACAAATGGATTAATCGTCCCTATAGAAATCACTGCTTCTGATAGCACCCATCACATGCTAAGCTGTGTTAGTCTGGAGTGACATCAGCTTGATGTTCAGCCACCCTCCTCCTCCTCCTCCTCCTCCTTCCTTACCCAAACTCCTCTCTCCCTCCTCACCCCACCCCCGCCAGCTTTTGTGTTGAGTGTTGTTATGGAGGATAAAAATGTAATTTGCCCCTCCCCCACCCACCCCCACTTCTCATCTGTGTGACTAAGCTATACAAATCCAAATCCTCAAAAGTGGCAACTCTTTTCTTACACAGGTATTACGGTGCCTCGCCCCCTGTAAGAGAGAGATTAATTACGCTGCCTGTTCAGATGGGCTGACATTCTCTGGCACTCGCACCTGAGAGATGGGAGGCTGATGGAGAGAGAGAGAGACGGAGATAGATAACATTGTTAGGGGCTGCCGTCGATGACAGCCTAACAATGTGCAAGAGGGGCCATCAGACGATCCTGCTTTTCAGCACAGCCACGGGCCCTCAGCCCCCTCCATTCCTCCTCTCGCCCTCTCCAAGCCTGCCTCGCTCGCCCTCCATCGCTCCCTCAGAAAGATGCTGCAGTTCAGATATATGGGCAGGTTTCTATTAATGATTCCTGACACTGTTATCTTTATCTGCACCCAGCCAGCAGGCTCTGGCTTCACAGGGTTACTCTCTAAATAAAGCTTAATCCAAATACTATCACATCTCACAACACACACACACACACACGCACACACACACCTACCGCATCCCATCGCAAATCCGTGTGTTTTGATACAAAAAAAAGAAAAGAGGGAGCCCTTTTGTGATTCCGCAAATGGAGATTAATTAATAAATCGCAGCAGCGGCAATTTATCAAAACCGAGAACAAAACAATCGGGGGCCTGCAGGCGTCTATTATGTTTTACACTCCCTTTGATCTTTATCTTCCTTAAGAGAATACCTGTCCTTCTAAAACAAGGACGTTAACCTTTAAGAGCAGTGAACTCTGATAAATGTCATCCAGCTTCATTAATGACTGGTACCTTTCCTGGTACTTCAGGTTTCAACACCGGGACCAAACAGGCCAGGAAATGAGCCGCTTGTACAGATCAATTCAGTTTAGAGTGACACAGACATGTGTGGCTGTCACCTGGAAATAGGTTAGAAGTGTTTGGAGATGGGAGAAGAGATCCTCCGAAGGGAACGAGTGGCATTTCAAAAGTATATGAGAACATTTTGGATAAGTTCAACCAAGTTTGGTTGAGTTCTGGAACTGCAGCATATGGGAATATCAAGTGTGAGGCAGAAAAAAATATATATATTAAAAATATCATTAACACTCTTCAGAGCAAGTTCTAAAAAAAATTATATATACTGTATATATATATATATATACACACAAATACACCTTGTAAGATAACCAGACATTGAAGATAATCTTCTTACCCCTCCGAGCAGCTTGACCACACGGACTTTCTGTGGAGGCTGCAGAGTGTCTCTCCCACCGCTGTTGGATCGCTGCATCACAGTCCTTTTCATGATCGCTTTATTCCCCTGAAACTGGGCCTGTTCCGGCCCTGGGCCGTCCCCGGAGCCCTCCAGCATGGGCATGTTCCCTGGTGGGGCCTGGAGACACTGGGGGCCCTGGAAGTGAGGGCCTGGTCTGCCGGGGTTCTGCTGGGGGCCGCTCCTCCTCTGCTGCTGCCAATGGTCCTGCTGGGTCACTCCAGGGCCCGGACGCTGCTGCTGCCCACCTTTGGCCATCTGCAAACGGGTCTTAACGTTTTGGCGGGATTGGATGGTCTGTGGGGTGCCGTTAGGGGGGAAGGGGGCACCCTGCTGGGGGGGGAGCTGAGGCTGCTGGGGTTTAGGGGGGAAGGGGGGCTGTTGCCTCTGCTGTTGCTGTGGTGGCTGCTGCTGCTGCTGTTGTTGTTGTTGGGGGGGAAACGGTCCTGCTGCGTTCTGATTGGGGAATGGACCTTGTCCTGGGGCCTGATTGGCTGCCTGGCTGGTGATACGATCGAGCAGCTCCTTCTTCCTGACTCCAGCCTGCATCTGCCTCCTCATCTCCTTCCTCCTCAGGATCTCCTCTCTCAGCCTCTTCTGCTCCTCGATCTTCAGGCGGTAAAGCCTCGTCTCCTCGTCCTCCTCAGGGTCCTGAAGGACGCATCAAAAACACACGGCACACATCAGCGTCAGCATCCTCCTCCTCCTCTTCCTTCTCCTCGTTCAGGCGAGCTACAAACGGTGGCTCCGCTCCGCTGAAGTTGTACCGAGGGTCGATAGACCCCCAGAGAAATATGCGAGTATTGATCTCTTTTTCTCTCCCTCCCTCTCTTTTTGATGGACTTCATGCAAGGCTGCTCCCCATTAATAACCTTGTGATGGGGTCATTAATGAACGCCGGTCACCCACCATGGCACTAATTACAGGCTTAGTCCAGTCTAATGTGTCTGGCAGATCTATGTTAGAGTCACTGACTGCACAACTCTAAATCTGTACAGTACCACAAAGCATGTTTCCTTTTTCCACTAGAGAAAGTCGACCATCCCCTAAAAGTCACCCCCATAAAAAACAGTGTCAAAACTAGCTAGCAATGAGCAGCTACTAGCTGCAACATTATCAAACAGCTACCAATATATATATATTATTTTTTTATCAATAAGACATTTGATAAAGTATTAAACTCTTGCATGTTCTCTCCATCTGTGAAGACTGAATGCGCAGGTGAACTATGAGCAGGACTCACCACAGGTGTGGCAGTGACAGGAGTGCTGGGGATCTCCTTCCTCACCACGGTTCTCTCAGGGGCCCCAGGGGTGGCCTGAGCCTTGTTGGGGGGCTGGCCTCTGCCTCTGCCTCCACCCCCGCCTGGCACGGGACGGAGGTTCTGCCCCGGACGCATCCCCGGCGCCGCCCTGGCAACCGGTCGGACGTTGGACGTGGGGGTGGAGGCGGGGCGGCCACTGTTCATGCCGGGGTTGCCGGTGGCGACGGGAAGCTCTCGCAGGTTGCTGTTGCGCAGGGGCAGAAGCTGGATCTGTTTAGGG
Organism: Protosalanx chinensis; assembly: GCA_030340685.1. Lineage (NCBI taxonomy): Eukaryota > Metazoa > Chordata > Actinopteri > Osmeriformes > Salangidae > Protosalanx > Protosalanx chinensis. The sequence continues at coordinate 1,571,004 of CM059332.1, forward strand.
TTACTCTGCCGGGAGACGGAGAGGGAAGGAGAGTTAGTTATAATTAAGTCAAATAGATGGATTTTGTTATTTGGACCTTTCTAAGCTGTCATGAATATGAGTCATGGAAAAGCAAATATATAAAAATTAAAATGTAAAACATGCATTTGGTGGTTTTTGGCTACCCCCCCCCCCCCGAAATCCCAAAATAAATGCCGCCACAGAATCCTCACCACTGTTCTGAGGGGTTAAAAAGTGTGAGTGTGCTCACCATGCGGGGCCTGATGGGGGCGCTGTGCTGCTGCTGCTGGGTGTTCTGGTTCTGCGGGGGCATCTGGCGAGGGCTGCCCCCCAGTAGCTGCTGCTGGAAGGGGCCCTGGGAGTGGTGCATCATGGGCCGCTGCTGCTCGCTGGGGTGCTGCTGCAGAGGGAGCAGGTGAGGGGGAGGCTGGGACACATCCTGCCTGTGGTGTTGCTGGTGCAAGGGCTGATGGGATAGCGGAGGGTCGTGACGCGAGAGCTGGGAGTGAGGAGGGCCATGCATCAAGCCCTGTCAACCACAGAACAAAGAAACAAAATTAAAATAAAAAAATTGAGAGTAGAGCGAGACTTATGAAGACGTATCCTATAAGATGATGCAGTTCCCCTTTTCTAGTTGACTGACTCTCATAGTGAGGAGCTGAAACACACATCTCCTGTTTTTCTGAGCGTTCTGCATCTGATTAACCTCCAATCTGTGTCCTCATATAGCCTGCTGGCTCCCACCCAGACTGAGCACCACTAGAGGGCACTGCTGCCTGTGTCTACACATGGAGCCCATTTTGGGACGAGATCCTGGATCTCTAATAATAAATATGAGTTTTTCATCTGAATGCTTCAGTAAGCTCCAATATTAAACTAGCCTGATTTATTTATGCGTTCATTATTAGGGTTTTTATAATGGAGTCTGACTCCTGGAGACATTCACCAACAGAACAATAAATGCCACGCGCTCTCGACTAGGATGGCGAGGACGCCCCTAGGGAACGTGACGGATGATGAAGAAATAAAACATAAACTTGTTCATATCATGGTGATAAACGTATATTAGAAAGATTTCCCTCCATCCATACGTCACCCAAATCTGAGAGGGGAACATGTGAGGTACACATGAGGTTCACCAAACACTCACTGAGGTTGTAGAAGTCACTTACTCTCATCCGTACCTGCATCCCAAACGGAAGCTGCTGAGCGCTAAAGGGGTTCTGCTGCGGGGGGAACGACTGGCGGAGACCCGGGCCGCCCATGAACTGGCGATTGTTGGGGGGTCCACCGTGCTGACCCAGCCCACCCATGCCCTGGTGGCCCTGGGGAGGAAGGTTGGGTCTGGGGGGCTCCCTCTGGAACAGCCCCAGAGGACCCGGGCCCTGGCCCGCCTGGTTGAAGGCTGGCTGTCCAAAGGGAGGGTGTCCCTGGCCAGGGACCTGCTGGTGGTGGCTGTTGCTGCTGTTCATCAGAGGGGAGGAGTTGGGGTGGTCGAACATGTGTTGCCCAGGGAAGCGCGGCTCTGTTGAAGGGAACAGAGACGTCAGGCCTGTTTAGATGCATCAGTTGTCGGCACTCAGAAGTGTGTGTTGCTGCTGCGGCAGGATACAAACAGCCACACATCTCTATCATGAAGCAGTAACCTCACTAGCCTTCCCAAACATCTGCCATTTGACACGAAGCGCCAGAGGAAAGGGACCGGATAGGCATTGATATGTATAGAGGCTCATTGACATGTATGCATGTACACATACATATAACATGAAGAGCTACTAATGGTGAAGCACAGGTGGTGAAGCCTGCTAGGATAAACATGTTAACCTCTTAATGTGCAAGGTGGAGGAAACACTGTGTGTGTGTGTGTGTGTGAGTGTGTGTAGCGTAGCAGGTCTGTATCCTACCACCAATGAAGAAAGGCTCTCTGTCCTGGATGGGCGGAGGGGGCTGGTTCCTCCAGGGCTCCATGTGATGGGGGGGCCTCTGGGGGGGGCCAAAGCTGCCAGGCATGTGCTGCTGGAAGTCCCCAGGTCCCTGGCAGGAGGCACACACACTCAGGAGTTACAGCCCACAGCTGAGGAATATAGCAATCACTACCAAATTAAACTAATTAAAAGTGGGCATTTGCAGCGCAGCATTTCATTTGGCTGTGTGTGAGTGTGTGCGTGTGTGCGTGTGTGTGTGTGTAGCTGGCTGGTGTAAGCGAATGGCTGAGGTCATCTATATTATGCAGGATTTGAACTGGTGGAACATCAATATGCAAGACGATATGAAGAGGAGAGAAATCCCTGAGAATGAATAAAGGCTAAAACCTGCATTAATCCTGAGTGCCACTTTGTTGATCCGGACAGCTAATGTGTCAGGTACAAGGACACTGACGCTTCAGTCAAGGATCAGCGCTCACTCACTTCTTTGTTTCATCCGCCCACCCCTGCTTTTGTATGTTCAATCCCCCCCTCCCCCATCCATCCACCGAAAACTAGATAACGATCCTTTAATCCCTCTTCGGAATAAACCCCCCCTCCCCCCACCATAGCTGTCTCCTTTATTCTCCTTAAACATCGGTCTCTGTTGAAAAATTAACCTTCTATTCAACACGTGGCACTTCCACAAAATGGGGCTGCTTTACCTCCACCGAGCCTCCCAGTAAATGATTTAAGATGCTATCGAAGCTTTAATCCACCTTTATTCCACTGAAGACTGACAGTGTTTAGAGGGGAGGGGGGAGGTGGGGGGCTTCTGCAAAGTTGCTTAACGTAAAGTTAATCAAGTGGGCTTTAATCCGAGGTGAGGGAATAAGAGAGGGTCCTGTTATAGCGAACGCTATCAGTCTGCTTTGGAAAAGGTCAGGCGCCTGTTTGCACAGTGGAGGGTGAGCTTGTATCTGTCGACATAGTGCTTTATTAGGATATTTACACATTTGATAAGGCCTGGGATACCCACTGCCCCACTCCCACTTCCCCCCCCCTAGACTGGTAATCCTTGATGATATAAAACTGTCTGAGAGGTGCTCAATATGTAACGGATCCAGCGATAAAGATCAAACTAGCTAAATCAAATGTCAAACAATGGACTGGAGGAGGGGGCAGAATGACACATTGTTCATTAAGAAATTGATTTTAAGGATTAGGACTGGCAGTGATATTAATATGGGTAGATTTTTCTTTAGACACCTGGAACAAAAGTATTAATCTCTGCTAAATGTTTCCACAGAGACGCTTCAGAGCCCAGCACACACCCCTCACACCTTGTGATAATGACACCATGGATGATAATGACACCATGGATGATAATGACATCATGGATGCTGATAATGACATCATGGATGATGATAATGACATCATGGATGATGATAATGACATCATGGATGATGATAATGACATCATGGATGATGATAATGACATCATGGATGATGGTGGATGACTGGGTGTAGTGATAAACAGGAACTTGCTATTTTATAACGGTGTTGTTGGCAGCTGCTGTCTTCAACATGAATGACACCAGGGGAATGTGGCACCGTGCTAGAGGTCCCCCCAGCCTCTGCCCAGTCTCCGCCCAGCCTCCCCCCCGATGAGGACTAACTGTCCTTCTACTCCCAGTCAGAGCCCATCTCATCAATCTGCACACATCATCACGAGACAAGACAGGCATCAGTAAAATGACATTGAGAGGACACAGATTAATATATATATATATTTGACTTCCCACCAGAAGGATCAAGCTCCTTTGGCTTCGAGTTTGTTAAAAGAAAAAAGAAAAACACATGAAATGCAATTGGATGCAGCCATTTTCCCAATCATCTATTTGCATAAATCCATATAAAGAGCCGTTAGCAGGAGTGTCAGTCAGACACGAGGCCACCTGATGCCAAAGCATCATTAGCTGGAAGGACCACAGGACTGGAGGTGCACTTGGCTGGATGACAAGATGGCTGGCCGTGCCTTTAACTCCCTCATGCCAATCACAAACTCACTTATCACTCTGCAGGTTTTTCTGTAATCTTAGAAATAGCCACTTTATTCCTCACATACTAAAAATACTTCATATTATCTACCGGTTCCAGATTTTTCTTTTTCCCTTTTTCAAATTTAGCCTTGAGTTCCATAGGAAAAGGCCCCAGTACTTCAATAATCCAAACAGTGTTTCGGTCTTTATTCAGACTTTGGGGATATACATATTTTTTTTAAGAATTGAGGGAAAGTGCTGTTTTTTCTACTGGAAGTCCATGCTGGATCCAGGGCTTGAGAATTCCAGGATGTGCCAGGTTGTGGTAGCCTTAGCCCTCGTGCACCCATGAAGAGTGACTCTCTAAGCCCCTGCACCCTGGAGCCCCGGCCCCCCTGGAATCCCTGCCCCCCGGACCCCCTATCAACGCCTCCCAGTGGTGCAGCAGGAGCTCGATATCAGTGTTTACAGATTTGCTCTAACAGTATTTGGCTCGGCCGGCCAGCCTAAATGGCGTAATGATATTGCTTTCACAAAGAGGGATGCTAACAGTGCGATGGGAGGAAAGAGAGAGACAGAAGGGGGGGAGAGAGAGAGGGTAAGAGAGAATGTGAAAAAGAGAGAGAGAGAGAGAGAGAGAGGGAGAGAGACAGCTGCTACTCACAGGGAACCTCTGTGGACCCACAGCAGGTCTGGGCTGGCTCTGGCTCTGAGCAGGAGGCATCAAGGGCACTGCAATGAGAGAAAGAGCGAGAGAGTAGGGGAGAGAGGGGGGAGGGGTGGAGGAACAGGGTGAGTAGAGATGGAAGGGGAGGCGGGGGCAGGAAGGGCGAGGGGGGAGGGAGGAGGGGAGTACATTAGACACATCACTGCTAAACACTGTTACACAGGCACGCATCTTAAATTTCCTCCTCACATATCCACAGCAGCCATAGGACATGGTAAAAGCATGTGATTTAGCCCAATGATGGAATACACATAGCAGGCACAAAGGTTAAGACATGCCACAACAAATATTTCCTCATCCATAATGCTTAAGACTTGACTCTATTCTACGTGCTATTTCGTCTAATCATAATACATTAAATGTGATTTTCTGGCATTGATCATATTTTTGTGAATAAAATGGAAGCTATAACAGGGACGGTTTATTTGCCAAATCAGGTTTGGGAACCGTGCCAAGCAGAGGAAATAACCATCCAGTTATCCAGGCAACCCTCCTCACTAACTGAACACACCAGCTGTCTGTCTGTCTGTCTCCCTCCAAACATACAATGAATCATGACTGGAGGCAATCCTTGATCTTTCAGAGGGACTCACACACCGACACAAACACACACACTGACACACACACACACTGACACACACACACACACACACTGACACAAACACACACACTGACACACCTTGGTAACAAATTTCAATTGCAGCCTAGACAGACAGGCCAAGATAAACCCATCTGGGGGAATGAAATGGCGATGCTGCCTAAAGAAGGAGAGGATAACCCCATTACTGGCAGGCAGACCTATTCACTTGTCATTCAGGCAAACAACAACATGCTGCTCTAATCCAGACACCTTTCAGCGCTGTTCAAGGAGAACTGCCAAGCCCAATGGCAGCACAGGGCTCTTAACCCAACAACTTCCACAAGCCAAAGACCAAGTAACCAATGAAAACACAATCGCAAAAACAAAAAAACAACAACAACAACATGCATGTTTTATATCAGTGGTTCTCAACCCTGGTTCTCAGGGCCCCACTGTCCTGCATGTTTTTGATGTTTTCCCCTTCCAACACACCTGATTCAAATGAATTGCCATTATCAGGCTTCTGCTGAGCTTCATAGTGACCCATGCTTTTGAATCAGGTGTGTTGGAGCGGGGAAACATCGAAAACATGCAGGACTGTGGGCCTTGAGGACCAAGGTTGAGAACCACTGTTTTATATAATGTCTACTTTAAATGTACTAACCCAACAAAACAACCTCCAACCCAGAGACCTGAGAAGGAACAGAGACTTGCTAAGGATCCAGGCTTACCTTGGGCAGGGGATGATGAAGGACCCCTGAAATGGGGGTTGATGTGGATGTTTTTGGGCTGTTGTTGAGCCTGCTGCTGTTGGTTCTGATGCTGTTGGTTCTGATGCTGCTGGTTCTGATGCTGTTGGTTCTGATGCTGTTGGTTCTGATGCTGCTGGTTCTGATGCTGTTGGTTCTGGTGTTGTTGGTGGGGGTTCCCAGAGGGCGGGGAGTTCATCACGCGTGCCTGCGGAACCATCTGTGGCCGGGCGGGCGAGCCCTGACCGGAGGGTGAGCGGTGGGCCAGGTGAGGGGGGAGGAGGGGCTGCAGAGGCTGCTGGGCCAAAGGACCTCCGTGCTCCAGGAGGGAGTTAGGAGGATTGTGGTGGTGGTGGTGATGATGAGGATGATGCTGGTGGTGAGGAGGGGGCATTCTAGAGGGAGCCTGCTAATCAGAGGTGTGGATGGACAGATGGAGAGGCAGGGAGAAGAAGAGTGGAGAAATGTATGGATGAGGAGAGAAAGAGAACAAGTCAGAGACGATCGTGTCTTGGAGGTCTTTCAGTTAATAAACTGAAGAATCTATCAGCCGACATATGTCAATCAGCCCACATACTGTAACTTTTTTTTTTTTAAGTCTACAGTAAATCCTTGTACAACTCAGCTGAGACTTCTGCATCTATATAAGCTGTAGGCCTGTTTTAATAAGACATCAATTACATCAGAACCCTCTTTATTCACATCAGCCTTTACTACACTTGTTCTGGGTAACTAATTGGGGGTCCAATACCTCTTCATCTTTCAAAGCAACACCACTTGGAGAATTACACACATTTTTTTCACATTTTTTTTTTTTTTTTACTGACTTTCCATTTGCCAGAAATGATATCAAAGGCTTTGCATGAATGGACGAGCAACTTAAACGAACAGATTATGAGCTTGGCGAGATATCCAACAAAAAGCGAGGGAAAGCGACCAAATCCTATGCAAAGAACAAATTAAATTTTGTGTAATGCCAACTAAATGGACCGTCGCCAAATGAACCAATGAGTTTAATCCATATATCAACACTGATAAGAGAAGTGAGGTTTTGGATTACTTAGTTCCCTAGCAAGCAATCTCAAAAGCCAATAGAAAAAGAGCAACATGGCCCACACAGGTTGAACCATCCAGGACCAGGGTGAAAAGCAGGCACATCCTAAGCGTTTCCATATTAACAATATAAACTGAAAGGAAACTCCATCCTGCCACAGTATATTCCGTGTTTGCGTGACTTGGCATGGCGAACACGAATGAATTCTGAAACACGTGTCACCATGGTAACAGGACTCCTGCTGGTCAGCGGGTCAGTGAAGTGTTGAGTCATCACCTGCATGCCCATGTGAAGAGGCATCATGGGAATCCTCTGCTCGTTCATCCTTCCTCTTCCTCTTCCGTCCCCTCGGAAGTCTCCCATCCCAAACCCAGGGAACATCCCCCTGCCCCCTCGTCCTCCTCGGCCTCCTCGCCCTCCGAAGCGACCCTGCCTCCGCTGGCGTTCTTGTTCCTCGAACTCCATCAGGTCGGCTTTGGCCTCCTCGGACAGTTCTGGTGGGGCAGGAGGAACCAATCAGAGAACAAACACCAACACATTCTAGAACAACCACTGGAATGACGTCAGAGCTTAGTTATATACAAGATAAAAGGGAGTCAGGTGGCTGAGCCGTGAAGGTGTTAGTAATAAGAAGGTCCCTGGTTCGAACCCAGTCTGTGCCAACATGACATTGTGTCCCTGGGCGAGGCATTTCACCCTATGTGCCTCAAGGGGAATGCCCCTGTAGCCTACGTGCTGTAAGTCGCTCTGGATAAGAGCGTCTGCTAAATGATTAAATGTAAAAGCAGAATGTGCTAAAGTACTGCGACACTAAACTAGAACTAAAGCCACTTCAAGGTTTCTGAAATCTGCCTAGGAACAGGAAGTGCAGCGTACCCAGTGTTTCAGGTATGTTTCTTCGTTTGCTCGCTGCGTCGGCCAGCCGTACGACGCTGACGTCCTTTCGCTCGGTCTTGAAGCGCAGCCGGCCGGACTCTTCATCATCTTCCTCCTCCTCATCAGACTCTTCCTTCACGTCTTCCTCAGCCTCCTGATCCTTCTCCATCTGAAAGGGGAAGGACAGTCACCTTAGCAGGAACTTCCCATTACCATTTTATTTGAATCAGGTGTGTGGGAAGGGGGAAAACATCCACCACATGCAGGACAGTGGGTCTTGAGGACCAGGGACAGGGAACCACTGATGTAAGGGGCTAATGTTACTAGAGGGCTTGGGATTTAGGGAGACGGTGGGGAGATGGCATTGAGACCTGGGGCTGGTGCCCTACCTCCTCTGTGTCTGGGAAGTGGGAGCTGTCAGGAGCCTCGTCCTGCTCCCCTTCAGGAACCTCCTCCTGCTCCTCCTCCTCCTCCTTTTCCTCCTGCTGCTGCTGCTCCTGTCCCTGCTCCTCCAGGGGCTCCTCACCAAAGCTGGCAGAGTAATCATCAACCTAAACACACATACAATGATGTCAAAGCTGTGTCTTATAGCTCCGAGCGTATATAGATAGACAAATACTGTTCAGAAGGAAAAGAAACGATCAAACAATGGCTTGCTAAAGCTTTGGCCTCCATGCTGGGGGTTAAGCAGTGAGACAGCTAAGCACAGCTTATTGGTCATTTGATTGTAAGGATGAGCCTTATCTCATTATAGTGAAATCACTATAGAACAGCAGGACACCTTGTACATTTTGGCTGTACATCCATTTTTTTTTTTTTTTTTACGATGGCCATATCCCTAGTTATTACCAGTTAAATTTTTACATTTAATTAGCAAAATTTAACTGAGATATGTTTTAGCAACCAAAAATATATAAACACAAATGTAAAAAAACTAACAATAAAACAATTCGATATAAATCAAGTGTATCAATAAATTAAAAATGAGCCCAGATTTAAAAAAACATTGAAATGTTATGATGGGGGATGTGTGTATGGGGGCTACAGGGGGCAGGGGGAGTTCCACTGAGCCCCTTGAAATTACCATAACAGTAGGAGCAAGCCTTCATTACTATTCCTGAAGGCATTTGAAATTCAATGAGATGTAAATGTTTGACATGATATACAGAAATGTAGGGGGGGGGGGAGAGATAAAAACATGCTCTCTGCTTCAGTGATGGTGAAAATATCTGCTACTGACTCCTACACAAATCACTGTTTTGTTGGGCCTGACTGCAGATTCATGAGTCGGCACGCGGAACAACACAGTAAAACACTCACACACACACACACACTCACTCACACACACACACACACACTCACACACACACACACACACACACACACACACCGAGGTATGACACGACGGTTTCTACTGCTTCGCTTTGTTTGAATCCCAGCACAGTTCAGAATTATTATATTATGAATCGAGAACAATCTTGATGCAGGCTGTCTGCCTGTATCAGGTCCAACTCAGAAGATTCTAGAGCATGATATGGGTTTGGACATAGACCAAAAACCCACAACCATCTGCTTATGCATGTACAAATGATTTGAAGGCATGTCATGATGCTTCGTAACCGAAGTCAAATAACTAAACAAGGTCAGGCTGGAGGTCAGGGGGACAGTGTTTGGTGTTCTGCACCATTAACCTGCCATCCCCCCCGCCCCCGCCGCCCCCCCAATCTACCGGAGGAGAAACGCTGCTCCACACTGCTGATAGATGAGCAGATTTCCCCCAGGGAACAGAATGCCATAATCCTTTAAACTGTTCCACATATTACCACTGAATACCACAGCAAACAGAAATGCTAAGCCTGACCAGTTAAGTCACCTTGTAAACACTTTGTTAGCATGGGCAGGAGATACAAATGTGCATTTTAACTGCTGCAAAGTGCCGAACATCCACAGTAAAAAGGTCAACGGCTTATCTGTTTGAAAAATAAGTTTACAAACATGAGCTCGATACATCTCTGTCAGCTGTCAAACGCCATGGCGTGCCAACGAAGAGACGGTAACAGGCGTCGCACACGGAAACGACCTTATCGCTCCCCCTCCCATTCCACGGTGAAAAGAGTGGGGAAATAGAAAAGAATAAAACCGGGGGGAGAAATCGCATCAATCATTACGAAACTGGATGTGATGTCCTTAGGAGGGTCAATAATCTTTTCAACTATGTGAGACTTTATCAGATCGAGTCAAAGCACCTGATAAAGGACCCGGGCACATTAAGCTCAGTCCAATAGGCAGCACATCTCTCCATGAACAAAGCAGTCTCTGACTCTGACAAAGATACAGGACCCAAGGTCACAAAGGCATGGGCCTTTCAGCCAGCGAGCGAGCGCCATTACACCATGCCAAACAAGCTGTCAGGACAAACTTTGTCAGCAGGCAGATAAATAAACTGCAGGAGGATGATAATGGATCTAATCCCCACCACCCCCTCCTGCCTCCCCCCAACCAAACCATATCCCCTGGGGCAAATCCCACTGAATATATCTGAAATGTGGCCCTGAGAATAGCACAGACAGGGGAAATTGACATTATCTTTTTTTTTTTATAAAGGTACAATGGAGTAAGACAGTTTGGGGGGTGGGGGAGAGAGGGGGTGTCTGGGCTGAGGGAAGAAAGGAAAGACTCACTTGAAATTCATCATCTATGGGCTCATTGATCTGAATGTCAAGGACTTCATCCTGGTAGAGCTGGTCCTCCTCTTCCTGCTGTCCAGAGTACATCTGGTCCTCAGGCAGTCCTGCTTCCTCTGCCAGGCCGCTGTACTGCTCCTGCTCCTCCTCTCCAGTGTATTCACCCCCCTCCTGCATATAGCCACCCAGCTCTGCATCCTCGTAGCCTTCTTGCTCCAGGTTGACCCCTTCATCTGTGTTGATCTGCTCGCCAAGGGATCCACCTAGAGTGGCATTCAGGCTCACGCCATGCCCGCTGAAAAACATGACCCAAAACCAAAATAAACAAAACAGAACAGTGAATGGCCACCCCTGGGTGTTGGCATAGCAACACATGCGAGTGCCACAATGGAGGTGATTGAGCGGGACAGGAACCGGTCACATGACCAGTGGATGCAGATGCTGTCTACAAACCTTATGTTTTGATCTTCGTCGTCGCTCTGCAAAAGGTCATCGTTCAACTCTTCATCTGATACCTCTGAAGGATTCTAAAAAAAAAATCAAACAAACCAGATCGTATTCAACCTCTGCCAAGCCCGCTTGTTCAGTCATTCATCCTATTTGTTTCTATGAGCCGTAGGTTTTGTGTATAGACCAATTAAATTAATTTTTGATTGTTTTGGTTGTTTCTGTGTGTTCAATCCCATGAAAACTAAATGTCCATGTGCTGAAGGCAATCTGGCCAGGTTAAGGACATGTTTTGAACCTTCTGAGTTTATATCAAGGCCTGTACCTGTGGAGGACAAACCTCCTACCAGCCTACTACCGTTCTACTGTCTTTACTCTGATACAGAGGATGCTGTGTCAGTTACCAGAGAACTCACTTAAACACTGTGGCATTGCACTGTACACGAGGGTAAATTGTGTGCTTGTGGTGTTGTCTTACTTTTTTAGACGTCAGCCAATCTTCTGCCAACAAATCACCCTCAAAATCGCTTTAAAAAAGGGAGAGAAAGCAAAGTATAGGTTACAAAAGAAGTAAACTCAGATTTTCTATGGCAGTTATGGCCTGTGAATTAAGAGTTTAAAGTTATTAATATTGTAAGATTTAAATATTTAACAGGTGAAGTATCCTAATATACTAATGTCCCTTCCCCAGCCTGTCTCAAGACAGTGGCCCACGAGATATTTGCATCTCGCAGTTGCTAGGACCCCAGCTCTTCCTGTACCTCTCTAGATCATCCTCCTCTTCCTCCTCTCCTCTTCTTCTGCGGGACCTTTCTGCACCTGGTTTGTCATACTCATCAAAGCCATCTTCTGCAAACAAAAACACAATAACCATTACAGTGAATTTGAGTAGTTCGACTGGATTTACATAAATAATATAATCCATTAATTCCTTCTAAATTCGGAATACACTGTAAAAATGTGAAAAAACACGGGTCAATCATGTCAAATCATATTCGTTTATAGGTGTTTTCATATTTCTCTTGCTGGGTACAAAGGAAATGTTTTATGCTTGAACTGGCCATCATAATAAACTATACTGATCAAAGCAACGTGCTGAAAACAGCACCAATAACACAAACACACATAATGCTTTAAAAATAAGATATAATAACCCTGTACATTTACAAAACATTGAGTTGGGACATATTTGGGTCAGATGACGTTTAAGATAAAAAATTAACTTTCTAATCTAAGTGATAAATGCTGGGCTGGGACAGAAGGCCTGCAGAAGCTAGGCAGGCTGCCCAATATATAACCCTGCTGCAAAATACACTAACTTACGCACACAATCCTCTTATTTCAATGCAAATAGTGCAAAAAGCACAATATAAATATTGATTATAGTTATTTATAGTTATCTAGCCAGATAACTGTTAGCAGCTACTAGCTCTAGTTAGTTACTACGACGACGATATGCTGCTCTGCTGTTGACAAGTCACACAAGCAGTCATTTATGAAGGCAATAATTTACATTTGGAAACAATTCTACAATTATAAAGTATATTGTAACTAGCTAGAAAAATAAAAAACAACATTGTTGGATATTAAAACTGTGCTCGCGAGCTCTGAGGCCTTGTGTTTAGGCTTCAGGCTAGCGATGCTAACATGTTTACTAATGATTTATTTGAGGTAAAAACAGAAATAACCTACCTTGGGCACTTTCAGCCATAACGCAATACCGTTTCCACGATGTATAAAGGTTACAGTAGCCTATATGTGTGAGAAATACATTGATATTATTTTACGATTTGGGTTTCAAACAACCAGCTGAACCGTCAGAGCTTCAACAACAGAATGGGGGAAAGCCCTGATGCATTCTGGGTAGGCTGCTATGAGCGGCTTTCAACCGATCCGAAGTCAGTTCTTATGTTGGCGTCTAACAGCTCTCTCTTGGGTTAAGACCTATCCAACCATAGACATTATAATATAATATAATATATCAATCTTTATGTCTATGTATCCAACCATTAGGTAGAGCAGCAGCAATATCTGGATTTTTTTATTTAGAGTAGCTGGATAGGTGACACCTCTCTAGTGATCTAGTCTAAAGCTTCTTCATCTTTAGAAAACTTGAACTGCTCTTTATTACACCTTTCATTTGACTGTATTGCGTGTATCAAGACACATCAATAACGTGTACTGCTTTCCTAAGAATGGGTTACAGTATTTTTGGGGTGATAAATTAATATAGACTTTTTGGCCCTCAATGCAGCTATTTTTTATGGACATTAACAACATTTTAGAGAACCAAAATTTTATAATTCTGCAGAGCAATTATTCAATTATTATTGATAACGTTTATGACTTGCAACATAGCATGACGGCATTTCCCCATGATCAGACATCACAATATATCTGCACTCACTGTCTTATGCCTGATGTAGTAATTAAACAAGGATAAACACTGTAAATGTGATTTCTTCATTACCATTGTCTGGGCTGGGAGGTGGAATCATCTTATAAACCAGCCCAAAAGGGAGTAAAGCAGAGATAAACTTTGTGCCTAATAGATTATATCATCATGAAAATAATTAAAGACTCATACAAGTCCACCAAACTCTATATAATTATATTATTAAACACATTAGATACTGTATGTATATTTTTCTTTCTGGGGATTTTTTTTCCCTTTTCACTAAAGTTTTGGCAGAGCAGTTGTTTATAATGTTCTTGGTTTTTAAGTCTGGAGGTCCATTAAGCTCATAGTAAGAAAGCCAGGCAGTGATCTGCCTCTCCTGCCAGACTCATGCAGAAGTCGAACTCCATAAATTCCTCCAGGGCTGACAAAGGTCAACAAAGAACCCTGGAGACAGGAGAGAGAGCTGACCAGTGAACTGAAGCCTCATTGTATTGGCTCATTATGGGGTCCTGCAGTGAGGAAGAAGCCATTTTGTAGCACCACAAGGTCAATATATGAGAGCCAGAGCGATGGAAAGGATCAGGCATGAGATTTTTAATTTGGGAAATCGTAGAGGGACCTCTCTGAAAGACAGTCTGTGAATTCTAATGGACTGCAGGGATTAGGAGGATAAGATTTTGGCAAATGTTGTCCTTAGTTAGAACATAGTGGTATATTACTTGAACTACAGTAGATATAAACTTTTACAGGAACATGGTGTGTCCATTGTACTGTATATTATTTCAAAAACTTTTGAAAGAAAGGTTTGTGGCAATTAATTAATAAAATATAAAATGTTACTGGTTATAACATGTTGGTTGAGTGATAATTAATAATTTCACAGCATGAAAGAGTGACACTGTGGAAAGCATCCACGTTTAGTCAAAACAGTTCAGCTTCAAAATAACCAAGTTTATAGTATTTGCTCTTTTAGCTATACACACAAAAAGATTATGCAAACTAGAACTTTGTCACCCACTTAATTTGTCAGTGAGCCACAATGATGAGGCCCCTTCACCTTTGAGGCAACTACAAAACCACAAACAACAACAAAAATGTATGCATGGTTAAAATGAAAATAATTTTTTCCAAACAACCAACTGTAGATGTGAATTTTTGTAAGCTCTACATTGGGACTCTTTCCCAAGAATTTGGGGTTTATTTCCAATAACAAGTGAAAAGAGAGCTGTCACACTCTATTACGGTGACCTCAATGATTCTCTGCCCTTCTCCCAATCCAGCAGTTTTCCATAACAATGCAGTTTAGAGGGTGGAAAGCCAAAAGCGACCAGAATTTTTCCTCTTCAGTTAAAGCACAAAAGTTCTTTTGACAACAAGCCTGTCAGTCTGGCTTGGTTGGAAGCAATTGACAGAATCTAACCTGTAACATAAGATCTGTTACATATGAGACAATGAGTTTAGTGCTGACAACTAATCATGTAACGTTAAACCGTCTTTGAGAAAGTAGAGAACTATGGTGAAGCTGGAACATAAATGGCATATATCAAAAGCACCAATACCTTTTTAAACTTTTTCAAATCCAAATAACATTTCTCTAGAGTACAATTACATTGTTGAAAATATACATAAAAACGTTGAAATCTGAAAGTCTTCCTCTTCGAAGGAAAAGTATAGACATTTATAAAAGTATATATATTTTTATAGAAGTCTTTCACTCACAAACCAGTAATAACTGTCTCATGTTCTGGTGAATTACGATGTTTCAGTGTCCTGACTTATAGCTCAATATAAATGCATAGATACATCAATCCATGAGGTTCAGTTCAGCTATACTACTTGTTTTGCACATTCTACTCAATCATGACAACCTGAATACAATGAACCATTTTCCATGCAATTTCTAATGATTATTTCCCACTCTGCATTCAGGCACTTGAGGTTATAGCTCATTGTCATTGGATGTTTAGTTTTATATGGTTAATGCCATTGGCTCACTGGGCTGTCAGTCTGAGATGTTGCTGTCTGGGTCTGGTCTGGGTACCATGCAGACTGTGCACGCGCACACCAGCCAGGCACGCACCCTCCACGAGACAGTCTGGGTTCTGTCTGAAACTGATAAAATTGGAGATGGGAGAGTTTTAATTCTCTGGCCACATGCATAAGAAATCGTGAATTCGAAATGGGAATCTACACTATCACTTTAAATCGCCAGAGACACGACTGAATAACCACGCATAACAAAGTGATGTTTAGGGACACGCTTTGAAAGTTTTTTTTTTTGTCAATGTTTATCACCAGACAGTTCATTATTGCTCAGGTAAGACAATCATCTCTCCAGCGCTAGACTTTAAAGTACAGAATATGCATAAAAAGGTTAAAGGTAGGGTTGTAAATTGACAATATCGTTATCAACGAGAAACGAATTTCTATAGGTATAAATACAGAAAGTCCAAGTATCCTTACGTTGATGTTGACGTCATGTACATTAATCAATTGTTTCAAGGTGCCTAGAAGTATTCAGCCTTGTGATTGAGGATCGATTCTAAAAAAAGACGACATTGTTTCCTCTCAGAACATATTGTGTGCTCGTCCAGCAGGCTGACTGACTTTATCATCAGTAGAACAGTAGAACGTGACGCAGGGTTGCTTTAGTTGATGACGTTCAACCCTTTAAGCATCACCTGGACACTCACACTCACCTGTTGGTCATGAATAATAGATTATCAGTCAAAAGTACTGCCAATTAGGGACAAGATCTCTGATTTAGTATCCAAATGGCCAATTTAGGAAATTCAGAGACATATTTTGAGGACTGTGAGAACAGTTTAGTATGATGGTGTTGTTATTATCAGGCTGTAACTGCCTGTTGTCATTGTTTGTTCAATGTCTCTTTGCTCCACAGGTATTTTACTCCAGATGGTCAGATGTATTGAACAACACTTAAGAATGAGCTAAAGATTGTTCCAGTGGAGCGTTCAAAAGGTTGGTAATTATTATATATATATTTTTTTAACTAAATGTAGGCTGTAATCTATACAGAACTATTTGGTAAAGAGAACCTTGATGGGACTCAGAGAAGCTGTATCAAAAAGATAACACAAAGAGTATTAAAACTAAAATATGGAGACATGGGCTATAGAATGGAATTCAGTGTTTAAAAAAATTCCCGAACATTCCAAGCTCAACTAAAAGCTCTGTTGTAAAACAAGTAAATAAAAATGTTAGGTTGGTCAAGATGTGACTTTACAGATCATATCACTATAATCCATCTATTTAGTGGAATTAGGCAGTCATATTAGGGATTTAGGATTATTATGCAATACCTCAATACTAACCAATCAACCAACCTATCCAGTTTTTTTTACTAGCAAACATAACAATGTTTTATGAAAGGGTTAAGGGTTCTAATAAAGGGTGTGTGTCACTGTACATTATCTTTTTATTTGTTTCTGCTTCAGAGACACTTGCAGTGTTACCAGTGAACTAGATACCTTTGCTTTGTCACTGTAGTTTGTCTGCTGGTCTGATAGTCACATGACTAGGGAACCACCCACTCACCCTCTCTCTTCTGAGCAAGATGGCGCCTGCACGCTATAGCATTGTCGTATAACATTACTGGATGGGTCATACAGGTGTAATTTAGCTTAAACTAGTCAAGCAGATCTTAATGTACCGAAAGGCAATGAAAGAATCTTGAGACAAATCCGCCAACACATCGCCATATTTGGTGAAAAGCAAAAGTGAACATTTGCTGCAATCGTCGAATCAAAACCCCTGCATCCTCTGCAGCCCACTTGTCTGTTATAAAACAGTGCAGGCCCTTGATGTGCTCATTCCCCATCACAAGCCAGTGTTTCATTACATTCTGAAATCCATAATATAGTAGGGAAGTTACATGACCATTGCCATAACTAAGGAGTGAAAATACAGCTTAGAAACACACATTTTGCATGAAAAAACTACTTTTGTGTAGTGGTGGAAGCTTGTGCACACGCTCGCAGGTTAACCTGTCTTATCATATCACCCAAACCAAGGTGATATATGAACATATTGGCCTTGCTGAGCACTGAACTGAGTCAACATAACATTCATGAAATACAGACATAATGAGTCTAGGTATTAGTTCAGAGCAGACCACTTATTTAGATAATTAGATCAATCTTTTGAGACTTAAGGCTTTTTCGGGTGCTTTACCAGCCCCTCAGGGAAGCAGCCTGACAGTACAAGTTATTTTCAGTCTCTGACTCTGAGGTTTATCAGTTGATCTTATCAGTGACCAGCCAGAACCGATCTCTTCATTATCAACCTTCTTAGTGCATCTTCACTGTCTGTCAGATTCCTTCCATCTCACCTTGTGATGTTCCCGTGAATCGTTTTTTGAGGGTTTTCAGAATGATAAACTTCTGTTGAGCCTAAATCCGAGCATTATGTGTGTACCTTAACATAATCACATTTGATCTTTTGTGTTCCAAACAACAATGCTAAACTTAACAAAGTATTTTGGCATTGAAAGGTAGATATTTCAAAGCACAAAGATAGAAAATAAATAAATATATATTTCGAAAAAGAAATTTATTTATTTTTGATCGTTTTTGAGAAGAGATGACTATTATAGTGAGGTTACCCTAATAGTATCTCTTACTTTTTTTACATATTCAGTGCCATTGATTTTCTGTAAAGTACAAGATGGTTTACATTCATATATAATAAAATATCATGAAATATGTGACATTGAAAACCCCCTTCGTGGCATTTTGTCTAAGCTTTTGAGATGTTGATTTTTGTTTGCCTCAGATCCATAAGTTGTTTTAAACCATGTCTATGTTTTCAAATTTCAGGAGACCAAGAAGATTGCAGGACACCAGGACAGCTAGAAATACTCCTTGTCTCTGGCAATATGATCCCAACGTGTGTTCACGGTAAGATTTTTGTTGACCTGTTCGTTTAAGCACATTTTGACATGTTTTAGGTCAAATGAAGAAATGCTTGGAATTTGCTAAAGTGTTTAGGGAAAGTGAGCAAGTGTTCTTGCCTCAGGGGGTGAGGGGTGGTGTGGGGAGAGGGGTGTCCTGGGGAGAGGGGTGTCCTGGGGAGAGGGGTGGCTTGGGGAGAGGGGTGGCTTGGGGAGAGGGGTGGTGTGGGGATAGGGGTGGTGTGGGGAGAGGGGTGTCCTGGGGAGAGGGGTGTCCTGGGGAGAGGGGTGTCCTGGGGAGAGGGGTGGCTTGGGGAGAGGGGTGGCTTGGGGAGAGGGGTGGCTTGGGGAGAGGGGTGTCCTGGGGAGAGGGGTGGCTTGGGGAGAGGGGTGGCTTGGGGAGAGGGGTGTCCTGGGGAGAGGGGTGGCTTGGGGAGAGGGGTGGCTTGGGGAGAGGGGTGGCTTGGGGAGAGGGGTGTCCTGGGGAGAGGGGTGTCCTGGGGAGAGGGGTGTCCTGGGGAGAGGGGTGTCCTGTGGAGAGGGGTGGCTTTATTGCAGATATTGATATGAAACTCAGCGGCAGCTTGCATCGTATCATATGATTGATAGGATGCTGAGATATGGTTTGACACCATTCAGATCTGCCTTTCACTCACTTGCAGTGATCACTTTTAATAAACCGTGATTCTTGATCTCGTCACAAGATAATTAAACATGTGGATCTGATAAAGATCAGGGGAAGCCTTGTTGGATAGTGCTGAAGGCGGGTGGTGTCACAGGATAGCTGTGTCTCTCAATTACTGGCTCTGTGTTCTTTAAGATGCTGCTGGAACGCTCTGCGGTGAAAAGATACATCAACACAGAGAGCCTTATGGTCTTATTCATAAAGATGGCTGCTGTATTTATTGTTGGTATATTCTGAGAGTATCCTTTCTCACTGCTGTCACCCTATGTGGTTTAGGAATTTGGATTGAAATAGCAGAGCTGTGCACAATAGCGACACCAAGACTGCTTCTTCAATGGCTGCTGTTTTTTGTTCCGACGACGTAGTGACGCAGTTTTTCTGAGGGAACTGGGCGTCTCCTTTCTACATTGGTGTGTCATATCATTTGACTGAAAGCCTTTTGGTGGAGTTGAAGGGATTTTCTGGCAGTTGGCCTAACAAGGCCCAGTTGTTACTTTCCCTCATGGCAACATAAGATTAGGTATTTTAGTACAGCTGTGTCCCATCGCTAGGCTTGGCTATCGATAACTGAAGACCTGCAGCCTCCATTTTATGTGGTAGGCGGTAGTGACTCTTTAGGAGGCTACTGGGATAGGCAAACTGTGTTGCAAACCAGTAGAAACCATAACTGGAAGTACCGAATGTTACAGAGTTCTCTAAAATCTTTTGTTAGTGATGATTTTTATTTATTTATAGATTAGCCTTGATGCTTGTAGAGATAAATTAGGGCGAATACTCATTTTTTGAATGAACCTCGGGCTCGAGTCATGTTTTTAGATCCAGTATCGCCACAGTTTGAGACAGTCGCCCACGTTGACCACAAATAAAAAATATGACGAAAACATTGAAATGCATCTTGGGCAGATTGTATTTAAATGTTTCAATATTCCAAAGCATATTTTACCATAATCAGCGTTATTCATTGTTTAACATTGTTGTAGTCCTAACCAAAAATGATTACACTCCTCGGAATAAAGGGTACCGAATTAAATTAGAAAATGTTTACGTTTTGATTGAGAAGGATTTACAGTAAAATAAAGTTCATGTTTGTGGCACGACAATGACGTCCTAATATCTGTTTTGTCGAATAATTTAAAACAAATGTGTATTTGCATAAGCAATCATCATTTAAAAAAAATTGAACAACGATGCACAATAGTATTTAATGTAATTATACAGCATTCCAACTCCCTATTCTTGTTTTTAGGATTACACTATTTTGTAACATTGATATACTTTTAATACGTTTTGATCTGTTATTTAGATTTTCTCATTTTATGGTAACCACCATACTGATTATGACTACCATCGCAATCAAATTACATTATTTTTTATATTTCTGTATATATATTTGTATATATTATATTATATATATATATATCGTTTTGAGAAAAAAGTGTAAGACAATTAATAATCAGTCAGTACGTAAAAGGACGATCTTTGCATTTAAAAGTAATTAAAGGTTAAGCATTAGAATCATTCTTTAAGTAAATACAAATGTATACCTTTAATAGTTTGCATAGTTGTTTGAACGTACTGTATTTAATATTATTATTACGAATCATATCGATCGTTTTGCTAATGCACAACAATAAATGAATGTTTTGCTGACTTATTTTCTTCTGAAAGTCAAATACAACTCTCCAATGTCTGCAACCATTCACCCCCTTCAGAAAGAGTTCCAGAAAGATGAGGACTAGCTGCAAGCTTTGTGTGTAATGAGTTCCTTTATCATTCTGAGGTTACAATGTGGGAGAATTTACCATTGACCTTCCCTCTCTGAATACTGGTGTTGGGTCGAATGTTAATAAGTTAATGAAGGCCAAACTGTGTCTCTCTGACTCCCAACACAAGAATGGTTGTCAGAAACATGTTAAGCAGGACTGCTTTTTACTTGCCACAGCTGTAGGGAGAGGGAGCAAGAGAGAGTGAGGGCAGTGTATTTACATGTGTGTGTTTATGTGTGTGTGTGGGGTGGGGTGGGGTGGGGGGGCAGAGGAAGACCCCTGCCTCATCTTAGGTCATGTTGCTTTGCACTTGAGCAGACTTCCTACTGCAACAAATCAGAGTACCAATCCAGGAAATTGGAGACTGGTTCACCAAGGAAGTTTCTCAGATATGTTTACGTTTGAATTTTAGTTGATAAGATTAATCTCCAAGTATAATGTTACGACCAAATCGGGGGCACCAAATCGGGCACCTCCATCTTAGGTTATGGGGGATAGGTCCCATGATCATGATTTAATTGGTTATCTTTTACCCAATTAATCTACATAGAAATGCCAATGCCAAATAATACCAACGTTTTTGCAGATTTGGACTAAAGAATATATAAAAAGTCAGCTGACAAATTACTTTCAGTAACTGTATCAATAACTTTCACAGTGAACTCGCATTTGAGTCACGCAAAATAACACGTCCATGCCAAATATATGTTATATTATATATTTGTATATCACTTTATGTACAGATCTTTGACCACTTCCACTCTTATATCCTCACCAAGCATATTTTCTGCCCATATGTTTGGACAGCATCATACCATCTAGGTCGCATGTGAGATTTCTAGTGTCCGCGACCAAATAATCTAGAGTAAGGTGCAGCTTCAGCCTCTGTACAACAACGGAAAAGCAATTATGATTTGGAAAGCGACCACATCATCTGGTAGTTTCTATTACATTTCACTTATAATTTGCTTCGAGAGAGAATTAGATGACCGATACAGGGTATAGTTTATCAGACAAGGAGGAATTTCATGTTTGATAGAAAGCTACTGATGTTTATTTTTTTAGGTCCACAGTAAATATGCGTATGCTTGTTTTTGGTGATTGTCCAATTGTTTCTCGTGTTTTTGTAATGTGGTTGGTTTTTAAGATGTTCACACACTTCCTGACCGTCTCTTCCTGCTGTGTAATACTGATGCTTCCAGGCTGTTCTCCTGTATTCAGTCCGAGTATTTTCAGCCGGTGTCTTTCAAATGAGGTATTAATTTATGAAAGAAATCTATGTAAGTGTAGGAAAAGGCTGCCAGTGACGAATCAACTAAATGTTGCAAAACTTTTGTAGATAAAATCAAGTGGAAATACTTGATGGGAGGATGTTAACCTGTTGAGCGACTTGGCCAAGAAATCTTGAAAACCAGCCATCTTAAATTTTCTGATATGATTTTATCCCTCCATTCAACTGTGGTAGTTTGTACAGGTCTTCAAAGTGAACACTTGAGACAAGTCTAATGTTGAGCTAATGAGCCTTCATCAATGATAAAACATTATAGGGCATTCACATATGGAGCAGCTTGCTGAGTTCCAATACATTGCCAATTAAATTCAGGTTTTTGGGGTGGGGGGTGGGGGGGGGGGTAGCCAGTGGGAGGTGAGGAGCATCGTGGCACATCTGATTCGTGTGTTGAGGGGCATAAAAAAAGTGTGGTCTTACAGACATGTTGTTTGTAGACTGCTTTTCTTCATCTCTGACCTCACCAGGTATACCTGCCTACTGTGCACAGTGTGACCTTTAGTCAGTTTAGACTCAGAGGCAGGGTTATACACTGTCAGCCCAACGGAACCTCTTTGCTAGAGAATCATGCACCATAACCAATGAGTAAATCTTCCCTCTCTCCAAGGTGGAAGAAATTATTTCGTAAACAGGGAATATGTGGGTTGATGAGTAAATTCCCACCTGTTCCTAACTGCAGTACCCTAACAATTCTCTCAAGACCATTAGAGCGTATATTTAACATCTCAGCAACCCATTTCAGAAAAGGGGAAAAATATGATCACTGAAAGGAGAAATGCTAACCGCACCATGTCCGTCCTTTCACACAAGGGTTTGGAAAGGTCAGGCCTAATGAAGTCAGAGGGGTGACCCCTTAGTATTCAGTGACTTTGCATGGGCTTCCATCCCACCTAAGGAACCATACCAGTTAATCCTTTTTTGATCCTAATTGATAGGCAATAACATGATCCTTATCCAGCCACTTTGTTTTGTCTTCCACAAGCCTCTCATGGAGTGTCAGTGACTCTAGGTGTGAAAGCGTTAAACCAAATGTGAAATTGATATTTCTCATGTTTGTTCACTTAAATCTTAGTGTTTTGGTTAAACCCGCAAAAAAAGTCCTCAGTATGCTCTGCTTCCTGTCTGAGGCGCTTGACAAGACTTAGCTTATGACCCTTCAGAAGCCCACTGTGAACTGACTACTGAAAGACCAGGTTAAGTTTTTGTTGTGGAAACTCTTTCATCTTTATCGCTATCTTAAAGGTGATTATACCGTTGGCTAATCATCCACTTAAAATATCTTAACGAGTTGCAGTTTGGGAGGGGAGGAAAGGGAAGACTTCAAACCAAGGGTGATCGATTCTGTATGCATGGATCCAAGATGGTCACTTTTCTTGTGTGATCTGTGTGATACATGCTTCCTCTCAGAAATGACATTTATTCGTCAAAAAATTGGTAATCGTATAGTTTTTTGCGGTAGGATCGGTAACCGAGAATGTTTGATGAACTGAATGTGCTCGGCCTCGTTGCTTTTCTCTCCTTAGTTTCTGTTGTATTCATTTTTCTACGTATATTTATGGTAGACTGCATGTTTTCCACATATAATTTGTCTTTTCAACCTCTTCTCTGCCCCTTAATGTAGGTCCTTGTTTGTTTGGTGTGCCTGTTGTTAAAGACTATGGGCACTTTCATTAACTTCAGGACTTTAGGCAAACACAGATGCCAAGGTAACCACAGGAGAGGTCTCAGGACAGGCCCATATGCAAGGCAAGGGTTCATCACTTCAGACAGCTTTGTATTACTGCAAAGCTTTTCACCGTTGTTTTACGAGACACTTTTATCAAAAAAGGACCGTCGAAATACTAACACGCTTTGTCATAATAAAGTTGAAAGAATAGTGTTGCTGGGAGATACAAACGTCTGTCTTTCTGCTTCCGTTTCCTCAGCAGCACATCAGTATCACAATTAAGAAGCCTGTTGTGTCGCTAGTGTGTTCAGCAGTGTGAAACAACACACTTGAGCTGGGAAATGCCAGGTGTCGAGTCTGTTCGTGTTCACTTCACACAGTGACTGGAGACCCTCTCTGGAACACCGTTCTCAGGTCTCTCAAGGATTGAAAGTTATTTCCAGCTTGTTTGTTACTGTGAGTATTGAGTCAACCAGAAGACCTGCTAACATCATTTGCTGCTCAGAGGAGATTGGGATGGAAGAAACACTGATTAGGAATCCTAAGAAACTGCAGAATGGGACCGCAGTCATGTACCCCACTAGACATAGGACACCTGCCCTCTTCATGAAACACTCCCCAAACTTATCCCAGGACAGACTGACTGAGTTGGTCTCTTCCAGTCAACCTCTTATTTAACTCATAAACAAACACACGCATTTAGACACGCACACGCATGGGTTGGAATGGTCACAATGCTGTTCGGTATGATGTTCGGTATGTTGTTTTCAGAAAAAAAAGTTATCTGAAGTCTGCAAATGAACTGATTATCTTGGATTTAAAGACCTAAGTTTAATGTTTGGAGAATTACTCGAACGTTAGAATGTTGCAGTGGGCCCTGAAGGATTATTTGGACGATGGAATTAATTGAAATGTTCCTGCTGATGTCTGTGTTTACGTGTTGTTTTAATACAGTGAGATAGTCTAATGAAATTAAGAAACCAGTTAAAGTACCCTTACTGTGATTAGTAACATCTCCAGAATGATGGGTTACAAAAACATAGCTAAGATCATATTTGAACAATAGTATAAGTAAGGGTGAACTATAAGTGTGTGGTTTGTTCCCTGATATGGTTTTATCTGAACCTTCTAAGCCATCTATCATGACACAAATATGGTATATATATATATATATATATATGTTACATCCAAAAGATCGAAGTTTTCATATTTTTTTTGTTGTCATAATGGAAACACATTACAAAACACTGATAATATGTCCACATTTAGAGGGAGGTCGCTTGGGCACTTTATTTTCTAGACCGAAGCATGACTCGTTAAAAAAAGAATAGAAAACAAAAACAAAGTCTTACAGAATTCTGATAATGGACCAGATACATACTATTTTTTATATATTTTTTCACATGCTGTCACATGCTTCTGTACAAAATTATTTAGGGAAAGGATGAAATTTTACCAAATTCTCGATACCAATAATAACTTCACTGTAAAAAAATGGGAGAAGTGGTGCTTAAGAACCAACATTGACATTTTGGCAGTGGTTTTCTATAGTTATGCACAGTAAAAATCCATATTAGCATAAAATATCCAGCTTGATTCCAGGCTTGGATGCAGATACACTGCAAACTAGCTTTATTTGCCAATTCAGATTGGGTTCCAATCTCTGCGTGAATATGCGAGGCTTACTGTATGTTTGCCTATCTGTCCAGCCATCCCATCTATTCAAATAGCATCCCTTTAATTACAGCGAGGCTGCTTGCCTGCCCGCCTGGCTTATTCTCTTCCTGGGACCTTGTTTTCTTGTTCTGGGACCAGATGGCGGAGGGGCACGGAAGCTCTTCTTTTGTCTGAAGCCCCCTGTGAAAGGGGCTCTCCTCCCTAATGTAATCAGTGGCACCGGAAGGGTCCATTCTAGGCTCTGAAAGGAGACAATTGGGTCTGGACACGTCCAGATTATAGAAACGCAGAGTTCATCTTCCCGGCCCTGCCCCCTCTGACCAAGGCCCTGGCACAGAGGACCATCAGCTTTGATCAGCAGAGGGTGGAGGCACTGATCCGACCTCTTGGGGCTAAAGGCCGCCCCCCTGTCCTGTCTACCCTGTACTTGGCTGCTGGTGACACCTCCCTTCCGGAAAGAGCACGGGGGGGTGTTGATTGTGTTGTGTGGATGTGTGTGTGTAGGGGGGGGGGGTTCTAAGGGGATAGATGGTGAGGGGGGGGGGGGGTACCATGACCTGTCTAGACACTGTTGCCTGTTTCTATGGTGTTGCCAAGGAGACTTGATGAACTCTGACCTTAAATGTAGTTGGTTAAGAGTCACTCTGGTCATCCAAGGGGATTTTTTTATGTTATTTTTTTTCATTTCGAAGAAGAGTTGGTCAGTGGAGAGAACAGGCGGGGGGGATGGATGTTACCCACATACACTGCCTCCTGAAAAGGACTACACCATCAACCTACTGACTAAAGTTTGTTCTGAACTAGTTTTCTCCTTTTTTCCAGCAAACTTCAGCAATGTATGTAAATTCATAATTATTACCTCTATATTATATACTGCTTGTATATGTGTATGGATATATATTTATATATATTATATAAATATATATTAAGGGCCTGGTTGTACACACATGGCTCATTTGTGTTTCAACCTGGAAAAGTATATTTCTTTACAGATTAAGTTATATGCGTATACTTTCAAGAAATTATGTTTTACATACAGAAAAAAAACTTGATGAAAGACTTTTGGCTGGATTTTTGTTTTTACAGTACATTCTTTTACATTTTAGAATTGGATCATTCTCTAACATCAAATCATTAAGTTAGTAAGTAATTACTGCAATTAATATCAATGCTTTATATTAGTGTGCCTTTTTTATCAAAACAAATTCTATTCTCAGGAAAATCTGTTGAGCAGTTTCAGGCTGTTTACGTACCTCAAAAAAATTGTTGTCATGTGACATTAGTTAACATTTTAGATGTATTTATACTGTATTCTTGACGAATTGTTAACTGACAAACCAATTTGTTGAAAAATATAGATTAATACTTGAAAATAGTTTGATGTTGAGAGTCTTGCAGGTCCTTCCAAAGGCTTCTTTTGACCAAAAATCGTAATGATCCTAATGATAAACTGAAAATCATGTATTTACAGAGAAGACCTGCCGGGTCTAAATATTATTTAAGAGATCCCATTTTAGTCGTGTTTAAATTTGTTATACTAATGGTAGACTGATTTGAGAATGATATCTCAACAATTTCATTGTTCCTGGCATTACATTTCCCTAAAATGACTGCATTATATACAACTGTCAATAAATATCCTCAAAAAACTACAAGGATCTTTTTTTTTCTTCTTCATATTTTCCAGTTTTTAATGAATTAGTATCAAGTATTGAATTAAACTCCATATGAAAGTCCCTTGGAGTCTCAGGTAGCAGAATGTTAGTATTTGATGTTGCTGGGACACTCATCATCATGCAGACAGAAGCAGGAAATGGCAGGTGTTGATGTTCCTGTGGAGAGGCTGTAGTAGTTCCACCAACATGGCCGACGCTGTCACCCCGCCCTCTTGTCTGCCACTCAGAAGTTAAAATGGCAGCATGCAGCAAAGTGAGTGAGTGAGGGGTGGAGAGGGGGAGGGGGGAGGGGGGTGTAGGGGTGGTGCAGACCACTGCTGTGTGGTTTGGCCATTGAACCTTACCCTTGCCTCCTAACGCCAGATCCAATCACTCGTGATTGTCTTAGTCATTGATGAAAACTGTTGTCAGGATTGCAGGTTCTGACATAGGTGATGGGTAGCCACCATTTTCTCCATTAAATTGAAACCACAATGAGTGCCGTAGGGCTTCTTGATGGGATTGGAGTAGTACAGATGCATATACGGGCGGTGGTAGACCATATGAAGCCTCAGGATTGGTTGATAGCGGTGTCATTCAACCAGTACAGCTCAATAATGGATGTTTCGCCTTGCATGTGTAACCAAGAAGGCATACAATGCTGTCTCATTGGAAAAAAGGTTCATCTCTATATCTTGTTTTTGCGATCAGCACTGTCAAATAAGACATTAGTGAGATGATTTCCTTCACAAAGTTCTACGGGACAGATTTATATCCGCTCATTTTGGTGGAGTATTAGAGGAGATTTGTGCTTTATCACAAACTAACGTGTACCTTATGTGTCGGTGTATTTATCTTGTGTGAGATTGCGTAGCCATTTTATTCTGCGCTATCATGCATCCAACCATCTCTTCTCCCATTGGTTCACAAGGAAGGCTGCATGATTTGTATTCCAATATGCTTTTGTAAAAACCCTTTGAGAAAGTAACCTTTTTTATACACGAAGGGCATTCTGAATAATGCGTAATATTAACTGATTACATCCATATTAAGCACCCTGAATATGTTCACTTGTTGGCATGGACACCAAATGATATCAAAGAGAAAAACAACACCTAGTTACCAATAATTCTGTATCATGCAACACCATAGATGAATACTGTTAGTAAATCATCATTTTGGACAGTATGGATCTCAGGCTTTTCTACAACTGATCCATCAGGTCACGGTGAAGCATTGCGCGCAAAAAGGCAAACGCCATTTCGAAAAAATCTGTTTTTCCATATTGTCTATTGTATTTGTTCATTCAGAACTCAAGCGTTCAGTAAGAACGCCACAGCAACCATCCCCGAACCATCAGGCTGTTCTGCCTGTGCTTTATGTATGACATCCACCCAATGGCTCACCCAGCATATATGCATGTGTCTCCTTCTGTCCTCAGTGAGAAGAGATAGCGGTGGTTCCCCTCAAGAAAGATGTCAGGCGGAAAGACGGGGCCGCACGATGATGTTGCTAGTGTCAGCATGGCGTCGTGGGCTTCTCTCTCCGTGCCTCTCTCGACCATGACGCGTTACCATGGAGAGGGAGTGACAGGCTAGTCCCCAGAGGGAACAGGGGCCCTGAGGTGAGTCGGATGTGGCCTTGACCCTGTCTGGCTTTGTGTCGCCTGGCAACAATAACATACACATACACATGGTTCAAAAAAAGACAAGATATGACATGAATGTGCTTGGCTCCATGCTCCGAGTGATTCACAACTCACTGAAGGGCATGGTCAAGAAGTCAACGTTTAGTTTCCCTACAAACAGATGTGAAAACCCCTGTTGAAATCTACACCTCATTTTCTGTATATAGGAGCGTAGCTGTATCACTAAGTGTTTTGGTAATTGTTTGACAAGGGAATAGTCAATGTATCATGTTAGGTCTGACTCGACACTTTTCTGACTGTTTACGGTTTCAGATTTGTAAACTGTAATGAAATACACACGTCCAAGAGCCTCTGACTACGAAGAACCCAACTATAGATCAACTTTTTGGGGATTCAAGCTTCAATTTCTTTGAATCTGCATAGTAGAATTTACATACCGGCCGAAAAATATCAAATTAAATCACAACATGGTTTGACTGTAGGCTCTTCACTGAGAGTGGCTCTCCTGGGTTTGGGTGGACATGGGACAAAGACTGCGTAGAAAAAAGTTTAGTTTGATGGAAACTTTTGATAATTTGATGGAAACGACAGTCTCTTGCAGATTTTGGATGCTCTTAATAACGTGTCGGTACAGAAGCTTTTGCTTGCCAAAGGGTTTGGGGTTTTCTATTCAACATTTGGTGGACCAAAAATATTTCGAATGAAGCGAATATGTTGGTAATCATCACATGTTTACAGATCCTATCCAACCTTTCAGTTTGTAACTTGCATACACATATTTCAGAGTTAATACAGTCATTTAATTTACAAATAAGTACATCGCGTTTTTATTTGGATCATTGAAATGATGAACCGTAAGGTTGTTTGTCATACTTATTTGGATACTGAACTGGTAGAACACTGAGAATAGAAGTTAGCTATGTTTAAATCATGCTGATCAAGGTGCGTATCAACATAAACACAAGAACAATTCATCGTAATGGGTGACTTTCTCTTTAGCCTTGTCTTTCAGATTAGTTTTAACTGACGGTAAACTAAAATAATAAACACAAAATAACAGTATTGCCATCATTTTTTTAAGACGTCTATTGTTGATATACTTATTGTTGAATGTCTACACACGGATGCTGAATATTATGTTGTTTAATAGAATCTGTATAGTTTTAATACATCTCCAATCAATGATACATCCACTGTAGTCAGTAATACTGATTACTAACTAAATGTACTCAAATCTGGATCTGGTTACAAATGGGATGGAAATATAGACGAAGCCAAATAAGCCTATTTGATGCATTAACCAATCAATCTGCTAAGATTCCTGCCGCGGTGACACAATGTTTAAAGTATACCACGGGCCAAATTTATGATGTGCTCTTAACCTCACTTAGCAATACATCTATCAAATTACAAATCATAATTTATTAACTTTCTAGAAAATAAATCTTCCATGAAAGTCTTTCGAACAACTTTGAGGCATCAGTATTTGCTAAACAGTGCATTTTTCTCCCAAAATCCTCTCCAAGAACAAAACATTCACTCCAAATATCGGCTTTAGATGAAAAAAACAGTCAGAGGGAGAAAAGAACAGGAAAGAAACTTGTGTTAGAAAATATCCTGAATCTTTTTTCCCCTCCTTTCAAGAGGTCACTCAAACACAGTGTGTGAAATGAGAGTTGCTTGTGTGTGACTTCTCTAGAATGTATCCCCTATTCTATTGTCTGGCAGCTTGACTTCTGCAGGCCCCACTGGCCTGACTTCCATCCTTCACAGATCAAGGGTTACCAAGGTGCTATTGAGAAGGAGAATGGAGACAACCCAGACCACCAAATACTCATTTCCTCTGCATGTTAGGTGCCCCCAGTTGGGATTCAGGCCGGGTCACTGACACTTAGTGCCAGAGTGGATGTTTGTCTCGTCATTGTTATTAATTAAAACTGTGGCTCTCCACTGCGCAAAGAGTGGGGTGAGTATAGGATGTTTGTAATTTGGTAATTCCTTGAGATTGTCCGAAAGAAACTGGGATGTCACTATGTTGAGGCAGTGCCAAACAGCAGTACCTCATTTAGGAAGGTAAAAGGTGGCTGTGTCCACTCTAGTTCTCCCCACAAAGTCTGGCCACTGAGCCTCAGCATTAACTTGTATTCTAACAAGATTAAAATATATTTGTCCTGGGGATTAGCATAGTTAGGTGTCCTTTTGCAGTTTCTTTCTTCGCACTAGTGCGGCAACAGTGGAGCTTTGATCTGTGTTGCGAAGCAAAGGTCCTGGCTTGGCCAGGCCATCGGAGTGCCAAGTGTGAAATTGGCCTGATGTCATCCCCATTCTCTACCTTTTACATCTTTCACCACTTTAATTATGTTTCCGCCACAAAGAGCGGGCAACTCAAAGAAGATTTTTCTCTGGCTATAGGAAGCATTTGGAAAACTATGGGTAAATGACACAGTAGGGGAGTGGAGGGGGGTCAGAGTAGGATGGGTTTCTATTGTCTGGTGCAGACAGGATCAATGCCCCTTCTGATATTTCTACCTCTACTTTTTTTTTCTTTCTCGCCTTTCTCCAGTCTCAACGTCCACCCAACATTCTGCAGGTCTTGAACTTTTGATACGTTTTGTGAACAACTCCTCTTCCAAATTGTAGCTTTCTTTAGCGGAGGGTGGGGGAGGAATGCAGCCATCATTTTGGTTATTTTCGTCTTCAAATGAAAACGCCCATGTATATCAGCATAAACATGTGAAATGTTTCTCTGCTAGTTGTCAGCGTTTACTGTAACACAGATCTCAAGCTAACATGCCTTCATACTGGTGATGACTGACATGATTTACTAGTTACTGTGTAGTGAGTTGTACAGTATCCTTACATTTTTCCATGGAACCATGGCATTAGGTTGGTGCGTATGTTTAGCATTAGTTTACACAATCAAAACCTTTAGCTTTTTTTTATCAGATGTGGTTTGATCTAAAAGTGGAAATGAGATGGGTATTTCAAAAAAGGCATAAAGCGGAGATGTGTGCGTCTGTGATTTAATTCATGTGCTTGTTCAGGTGGACCAGTAGAGTGAGTGAGTGGGTGAGTGAGGGAGCGAGGGAGCGAGCGAGGGAGGGAGGTTTGGGAGAGAG
This sequence comes from Protosalanx chinensis, assembly GCA_030340685.1. Taxonomy (NCBI): domain Eukaryota; kingdom Metazoa; phylum Chordata; class Actinopteri; order Osmeriformes; family Salangidae; genus Protosalanx; species Protosalanx chinensis. Next base: position 1,602,883 of record CM059332.1, read on the forward strand.
GGAGGGAGGTTTTGGAGAGGGAGGGAGGTTTGGGAGAGAGGGAGGGAGGTTTGGGATGGAGGTTTGGGAGAGGGAGGGAGGTTTGGGATGGAGGTTTGGGAGAGAGGGAGGGAGGTTTGGGATGGAGGTTTGGGAGAGAGGGAGGGAGGTTTGGGAGAGGGAGGGAGGTTTGGGAGAGAGTGAGGGAGGGTGTGAGTGCAGGCATGTGCGAATGTGTGTCTGTGAGTGTTTTTGAGACAGGGGAAAGAGAAGAAGGGAGGGGCGGGGCAGTGAGTATGAGATTGTGGGTGAGAAAGCTCTGTGTGGAGAATGGGTTACTGTCGGGTGGGGGGAGCCAGCCACCTGCAGCCATGACAGCAGGCTTTGACCTTCAGTGCCCATTCTTTCTCTCTCGCTTTCTCGCTCTCGTTCTCTCTGTCTCTCTCTTTCTCGCTCTCTCACATATTTATATATATATCCCGTCTTTCCCTTTTTACCGCCGTGGCTACAGTATTTTCAGAAGCAGTAAGGACTGACTGTCTGCAAGACAGTGTCCTTCCCTTCATGGCCCCAGTCACTGACTGACAAAGTGTTGCCCACAAAATGGAAGCTATTTTTTTTTAGCAACAGTGTTAGAGAAACGCTTGACATAACCCTGGAGACATATGTACCCTTTATTGTATTTCATTTTGAAACTTTGTTTATTTTTATATTAACCTGAAGTACTGCAAGTACTAAGCTATAGTGCTATTCAAGTACTTAGCGCTATACATTTTCTGATTTACCCAAAGATATCTTGTCAAATTACTGTGTTAAGATGCCATCTGTGAAATGATTTATTGTATACCTTTAGTAATTGCATGTTCTGTTTATGATAGAAATGAAGTATTGCTTGTGTGATTCACATGTTCTTCTAGATTCAATACCGTGTCTACGATTTGAAGAATCTGTCAATGTTCCTTTATGAGGAAGCTATCCCAATAGACCTGTGTCCACCCTGATGTCTACATGGGTGCCAGTCAGCTTGGCTTTCATCCAGCCTATTGACCAATTTGTTGTGGGCTGTGCATCTTATGTTAATCATGTGGTTCTTTTTTGTTTGTGAGTTAGTTCTTTGTCGGAAACCTCCATCAAAATTGACAACAAACAGTTCAAATTAACTTAATACAAAACACTTTTACCCAGCTTTAACATTCTAAAATCATATTAATTGCTGTATATTATAATATAACTGTTATTGCAGGATATTAGGAAGTCTTAGAAGTATGAGGCCTATGAATGTTAATAAATGGTGCAATGTTGGAAATTACAATGTGTTACTGAAGTGCATTATTGCCATTATCGGAAGTTGTTCTTGCTTAATAAAAGTACTTCAGAATCAGAATCAGAATCAGAATGGGGGTTTATTCGCTATGCAAGATAAACAAACATAGAATTTACTTTGGCAGGAATGAGCAAACATAGAACATAAATGTGGCCTACTAATAAAATGAAAAATGAATACAATGTAAAGATACACTGCAGATATGATACATATAGACAAGGAATACAAATGTTACAAATAATACAAATGATGCGAGTAGTGCAAATGATACAGGTAACATGGAATTGCAATGACATGGGTACAGAGTGGACTGGGTATATATATATATGGTACGTTGGGGGGGGGGGGGGGGGGGGGTATATACACAGTGGTGCAAAAATCACAGTTGTAAGTTTTTTAAGTTTAAAGTGTTTTGTGCTAAAGTGGCAGAGTGCAATGGGATTCTGGAGGGGGGGGGGTGTCTTCTATAGTGGCCTCCTTTTAGGTTACACATTTAAGTTAGAGAACTTCTACTTCTATTAAATGTTGTCTGGAGCACACTGTTGCTGATCCGTTTTCCAACATAACGATGCTAGTTGAAATACAACGTTACCAACACGTCAGTCAAAAAAGTACGTGGCCATCAGAGCAGAAACTCATTTAAGTAAGTGTATAAATCTGGTTTCCCCCGCACTTTTTCAGCAGATATTCACTTTGGTGACGTAGATTGGTTTACCTATAAAGACGGACCGGGCAATGGCTTCCAGAAATGAAAGTATTCTTGCTGGATAATTACTAAACTAGGATCCACAGGCTATGAAGTCCTTCCTCCAGCCCATCTGGGATCTTCTTCATCAACACAGGTAGTTTAATAACACGATATTGGGATTAAAAGGTCACAATCCGCCTTGAGGAGACACATGGTCATCATTCACTATTTTAGCAAGAGAGTACTTGATGCTGTAAAGAAGGAATAAGGTTGGCTATCGGGGAGAAGTGTTGATTTGGTGAAAGGGGGTGATTAGTTTGGACTGTTCTGCGGGTTCCAGGTCTGTAGGAGCTCCGTCAGTGGAGGAGGAACCTGAACTATCTCAGAATGAGATAGATAGAATGCACTGAGCACTGCCGCCAAACCAAGCAAGCAGCGCCATTACTGGAGACCAGGTCCAGGTTTCATACGCTACTGTGTTGCAACATACGCTCTTATTCTTTTCTTATGTCCTAGTAATGTCAGCAGATGTATAGTGGCCTCCTTTTAGGTTACACATTTAAGTTAGAGAAGCTTTCTGGTGACAATCATGACGTCATCTGCATGGATACAGGTCATGGAGGCCTTTAGTATGAAGGGTTGTGCTTGTTACCATCTACATGTTATATTATTGGTGATCTTGAAGGTTGTGTCCCCCAAAAATTATTCCAGGCACGTTAAGTGTATAATCTTCAAAGTTTATTTACTTTTCTTTTCCAGTTTTCCAGGAGGCAGTTAATTACGCAATTAATACATACGGGATACAAATTATGTACATTGAATACCAAAGAATAATTCAAACATGAAATAAAAATAGCATTGTATTCTACAACTCTGTTGTAATTTCATTTCAACATGTTCATATAGATAGATATACGCTGATGAATAAATTCATTATGTCGTACCAGCAGTTTTCATAAAGGCAATAAACTTGAATCAAATAGTTTGAAGTAATACTGCTTCTCTGATTCGGCACAGTTCTGTTTAATACAAAGTTCACACTCGAACTTTAAGGCAAAGTGTGTTCAGTTTGGTGGATTTTAATTCACACACACTTTTTGCAGATACACAACAAAACAATTCCAAAGGCAAAGTCCACAATTTGGTATATGGATACAGTCTAAAACCTAGATAGATCATACTTTTGTCAACGAAGACCAAAGTTTATAAACACAGTAATTTGCCCAAGTACAACAAATTGCAGCTTTCATGCAAAAGGCCCCAATAAACTATTTTCATTCACAAAAAGAAAGTTATTGCAAGATAAACAAGCAGTGTAAAAACTTCAGAAATCTACTCTAAAGCAACACTGGTCATTGGATAGATTTTTTTGTCAATATAATCTATATAAATACACATGAAGTCCTTTCAACAACAATAAGAGATTTTCAACAATTGTTATACAGTCACTGGAGTTTGCCTTTTTCTGATATATGAATATGTAATAAAATGTATATAGAGAAAGAAATCTGAAGAAAGCCCCATATCTACTCTGACACAAAGTAAAGTCGATCCAGAGAAGGGAACCCTTCTGCCTTCATTGTCATTTAGCTCCTTCTTTATCTCTGTAACGTTACATGCAGCATTACATCGTTCAAAACGCTACAAAAGATGCTCATATTGCTTTAAAAAAACATGTACACCTATAGAGGAATCTATACCTTGGTATTACACAGTATAGGAACGTTTTGAATGGATACCAACTTAGTTTAGATGTAACTATGAGGCACAATCACATGTATGGCCTACATATGAGCATTTTAAGCAGGCGGAGTTGCAGGGTAACCGACATTACTCTACCCCCTTTCCATCAAATGTTATTACAAACTTTCTCTGTGGGAAATTTCCAAAATATAGTATCAAAATCCGTGTTCTGTCTAATTAAACCTCTCTGTAGGTTACTCTCCAAACCCTTGCTATGTCCATTTTACACCTAAACACAACTTCAATAAAACCAACGACTATGGGAATAAAATCTTGTCAGCATTTATTAGGATTCACAGTTGCCTGGATGCAGCAGAAAATATTCTTTGGACTTAAGCAAGTAGTTTTTTCTTGTTTTTATTTTATTTTTATTTTTTTTACCTTACTGACAGATCTAAACGTCAAATGCCAGTTAAAAGCGCTGCATGTAAGATGAAACTGAATAGCAGTATAAAATGAAGTGTTTCTGGGAGGAGAACATCTACTGTATATTGAAAACATACTTTTATACAGCATCTTTTTTATATGATATTGCAGAGATCTATATATATATATATATATTTTAATCAATGTATGCTGGTATACTCTATACACTGGCCCTTGATTCGATGAAATTATTGCATTGTAGGCTTAATAAACTGATTTATCCCCCATCTGGAAATCAATCGCTGTCTGATTTGTCATCTTTTGAAGTGGTAGCATGATTGTACAGTCCTTGTGCCATCAGGTGCAAGGCCAGACTGTTTTTAGTGCCACTAGCTTTCTTGATTTTGGCCCTTTTGTTCTGGAACCAGATTTTGATTTGAGATTCATTAAGACCCAGTTCTTGGGCCAGGCTCTGCCTCCGCTGCTCCGTCAGATACCTGTTAGTCTGAAACTCTGTTTTTAGTCTCTGTAGCTGTTCGGCTGTGAAGGCTGTCCTTGGTCTCTTATCTTCTTTGCTGGCTGTTTTCTTCTTTGGTTTTCGAGATCTCGGTCCTGTTTTTTGGAAAGAAGGCATTTTACTAATCTAATCAAATCAAATTGAACTTGGATTAATAAAAAGATGATAAACTGAAACCCAACGATGAACTGATTCACAGCCTGTTTGACGACCTACTAATGGGCCTGAAGGCAGTCTTAAACTGCAGAGTGAACATGTGAATGATGTGCTGTTGGGTCATCTATCCAATCATTAATGTGACTCCTGAGCTATAGCTAGGAAGACAGATGATTAAATATAGGTTTGATTCTTGTGCTAAAACAGCGTTGGAAGATAGTCATATATGCCTCCCAGTAGTGGGACTGAGCGCGTTTCTGCAAGCCCAAAGCTTTATTTAGGCAATTACACACTTGGATTAATACCCTGCATATATCAAACAAACAGCCCACTATTTCACACTATTCCAACATGTGGTAATGTCAACAAATAAAGGCTCTAAACAGTCATATATAATTTGAAGCTTTTCATTTATCTGTCTCTCATTATGAAAGAGGCGCTTCAAGTCTCGGCCTAAAACAAGACAGTGAAAACAAACTATTGGGTGAATAAAGTTACAGATCCTGTGTTGTTTGGGAGTCAGGTCTACAACTGGTAAAAAGATACCATTCAATGTTTGTTTTTATGTTGTTGTTTTTTTCTCCATTTGAAAGTAATAAAGACTTTGATCAGCGCAGGACTATCCGCTTTTCTGCCTGGATACTAAAAACTACCATTACTCCAGTCTGCCCTTACATAATGCATGAGAACATGCTGTTCTCTACTATCTTTAGATTTCAAGTAATATATAACCCAACTTTAACTTCCTTGATGAAACAGTATTTTCAGTAATAGGTCAGTAGGTTAGTGTGTAAAAATCCTGATCTGTTCACACAGCAGATCCTCCCATTGTTCAAATCTGATGCATATTCAATCTGGCTGCTACAAAAACGAGGATTTGGAATAAAAAAGCGATCTAGAAAAACTATGCGGGCCAAAAAGTGTGCAATGGAATTCATTCAAATGAAAACGTAAAATTAGATCAATGAAATCTCACCTAAATATATTGTATTTAGCAAATATGCGCGCAAATGTCAGGGTTTTGTTTCCCAACACGCGTTAAGCAAACCGGTTATGGAGATACATTTAAAAAGTACTTTTTACGGAATATTTTATTTTGGGAAAATCTTTGTTGGTAGTACTATAGCCCAAACATAAAAAAAAAACCACAACGATCTTTCCGATATATTCTACCCACACGCTACAACAACGCAGAAATACGCCCACAAAATCTCCATTCATTAACAAATAACGATTTGATTGTATGCCTACCTTAAGATTTATATTAGTCATACTAGTGTCTCATTATGAGCTTCCCTTTTTGTGGTTTATGTTTCCAAATCTGACCAAATTTCTGCTCCTTTCTACTCTTTGAGATGTGGGTCAAGGCATCTGAGGTCAGTGTTACATTGGGGTATTTCAGGTTACCAGGTAATAGAAAGGTAATAAAAAGGTTCCGTACTGAGCCTACCTGACGAGGGCCTGTCAGAGTACCTGGTGCAGTAAACCCAGGCTGGCCACAGCATTGGCTGACTGGTGGGTGGATTGGAGCTGGTTTGAGAACTATCCGAATCTGAGCTGAGGCACTGATCTCCATCCCCTCTGTGGGGTTTCTCCTCTGTCTCTATCCCAGCCTTCTTTACCCCTCCGCCTGCATGAGGGGTAGAATGAGGGGTAGAATGAGGGGTAGAGGTCCCCTCTGCTGGTACAGGACTCCCTATCTGCTCAGTTCTTGGAGCAGAGGGGCTGTGGTTCTCTCTGGCGAGGCTGTTGTCTTCACGGTTTGAGTTTCCCTCTTTCCTTCTCCCAAAGTCCGGTCTTAAGATGTTATCTATGAAGAAGTTGGTGACTCGATGCTGGATCTGTAGGTTTCCAGGAGCTTGTAAGAGGGGCAGGATGGCTCTGTTGGATTCATCTGCCGACCCTGGTGCAGCTCTGTTGCTCTGATCATTCTCTTCCATACTGATACACTTTCCTTCCTTAACCCCTTTATTACTCTCCCGCAAAGAAAACGCACGCAATCCACTCAATGGAAAGAAATTTATGAAAAATGTGTCGACAAAATTAAGGAGGAAGGAAAAAAAAATCACAATTTGGAGAATGCCTCGGACACCATGCAAACCCCAGTGCCCTCAGAGAAAAGCATAGTTTTATATCTAATATATTCCCAAATGTGACTTATCATGTATATTGGAACCAGACACCATCTGTCATTTACGCATCCCAATTTGGTGTCATCCGTTTTTCAGACTTTTTTCAATAAAAGTACTTCTATGACTAAACTAAGAGTAAATAAAAAGGCTTCTGACTGGTAGTGAAATACTCCCAGTCTGGAGTTTTGTTCTTATTTTCAATAGGAGCCCCAGAGTGACGTAGGGCCCCTCATCCAGACACGTGCCTTCCACCAATAGACTGGCAGAGATCTCCCCACATGACCCTGGAGAGGGATCCACACACCTCCAGCCTCGCCTCTTTAAAGGGAAAGGACTCCGATATTAAGAAACACAACTGGACAGTAACCTAAATGTGCTGCGACTATTCATAGAGCATGCTTTATTTTATTTATTTAATTTGCATTTGTTATAGAGGGACAGTATACATGAATTGACATTTTACAGATAAAATGTAAATGCACCCATTTATAGCCAAAAGGCTAGTTTCTATTGGTAGTCCCCCTGACAGAAGGAGAATGGCAAAGTTACCTATCAATTAAAAAATAATTTAAATCTAATCGAGCTTCAAGATTTATCGTGACGATAAATTATGTCCATAAAAGTAGGCCTATATTACTGAAAGACTATCTAAGCAAGTGCTCAATGGCGCATATCTTATTAACTCGGAGAGTAGTCTAATTATAATGTTAATTTAAATGTACAATTATAAATGTAAATTTTGTATATTAATACGTTTTAGACAGCTAGATCCATATTGCCGAGCAGTCCCTCCACTGTCCTGTTAGTTAAAGGCTGTCCAGCACCCCAGACTTGGAGAGGTCAGCCTGCAACGAACAGCCTCAGCAAATTACAGAACTGCATTTCTCTCTCACGATTTTGGTTACATTTATTCAACAAAGCTGTCTACATTTTTGAAAGGGTTTTTGACATTCAAAATATCTAGGTGCTCACAGTAGTCTTTGAGCTTTTGATCTCAAAATGTACATAGTTTCCAAACCGTGTCCTAGCTTTGAAGAAGTGAAAGAATTGAAATGAATTCATGTCAAAAACGAGTATCAACAACCTTGTGAATTATTTCAACCTCGATAGCGACTGAATCGTCGCAACTTGAGTCGTGACACCGAGGTGGAAGTCAAATGGGTCCATAATGGGTCCATATCCCTTTAAAGTGAATCAGTGATGCAAACACACTGCTGTGTTCAGTGTTCACATGATATAGAGTCGCGCCAAAGACAAAACTTTCTATAAGTTTTCTGACCAACTCACATTTCCTCTGTAATGTGGATCTTGGCTGTGCGTAAAACTATCCATGGTTTATCATCTGAGGCGCAATGCGTAAAAGTGCGTAAGAGAATACTGCATGTGAGTGAGGACTTCTGCTAAATGTGTTAGTATTTGTTATGTATTTAGTCCTTGGTTTACACTTTGGACACTCAAGTAGCATGTTATATGTTTATGGGCTAATCAAAATATGCCCCAATGAAATTAATTAAACAGATAATGTAGCTAGATGTTTAAATGTTTAGAAATAGATTTAAACAATTACAACAAATTATCACATATTCAAACAAATTTCCAACAATGTGTGAAATTATATTGGAAATGTTTATGCAAACGTGGGTCTGATCAAACCTGGTTATGTGTAAATAGGCTTCTAAGGATTCTTTCTTGATTTTATCCTCTGCGTTGAACCCTTTAAATTACCCTGGAAGACTAAAACTGTATCACAACATTGTCTTGGTCACACTCAACAATGTATTTGTTCAGCAGAATTGATCTAGAATGCATAAAAGAAAATCTATGATTATTCCTCTATACGTAATTTTCCATAACTGTACTTGCTCATTGAGTTTGTTGGTTATGGGTGTTAGGTTTTTCAGACATACAACATATATACAGCAGGATGATACTGGCTTTCCAAACGTGCAAATATATCATCTCTCGAGAAAAAACAACATGTTCACATGTTCACACTCACAAATTTCGACACTTTTCGGCTAATATCTTATCTCCTTCTCTGATGAGGTGAAAGTTAAAAGTAAAGGATGTAATTAGATAGGACCAGTCTCATGCTGTGATGCCCAGATTATCCTGATCTCCGAATGGACAGGAGACAATGGTGATGCAGACTGGCCTCTACACCGCCTGCTTGGCCTCTGCCCTCTTCTGCCTCTCACTGTGAGACGGGGTAGAACAGGGTTGGAGGTAGGACATGACACACTTCCACTGGTATCCATATGTAGCCATATGTTACACTAGTTATTTTACACAGTTACTATTTTTTGGCCAATGGTCATAGAACCCTTTAAAAATCAACCTGAATGACATTGGAACAACATAGTGATTTTATATTCAGCACACAAACATGGAACGTGGGCAATTCTTTAATTATAATATATGGATGGCCAAAGTGGTATGCTGTGATGGGTAGTCTAAAGACAAACTTCTAGGAGTCCTGCAGTTTTCTATTGGAAGCCTGGCTGTTACCGCCCCCCCCCCCCCCCTCGCACACACAACGTAATAAAATGCGTAACGGAAGTGCAGCAAGATTTTTTATTTAGCTGCCTTATTTTACATGATGCATAAATTCAATCAGTAGCTTCTGTTGAACTGATACAGTACACAGTGGCTGTAGTAGTTTTACGGAGAAGGTAAATGTATTTGGTCACACCTGCTTTACTTGACCATACCCTTATTAGTCTGACTCTATTTAACTATGTCTCAAACAGCCCTCATATCCGCACCTGTAATCCTCTAGACTAAACACACAGATCTGACAGCTACCCAACACTGGGTCCTGAATGGACACTGCCTTAGCTGGGGAAATTAGATATTCGGTCAAGAGTTGTGGGTTTTCAACAAATCCCTCCTGATTTAGTAAACACAGAGGTGATTCTGCAAGACAATATGTTTAAAAGGCTGACCTGTGTTTTTTCAATACTCAAACAGTGGAGTGGATATAACCGAGAATGGTTAATAAAGTCCCTTAAGCAGAGTGCAGTTTATGCAGGCCTAAGCCCTGTAACGCGCAAATAAATATCAGATGTCCACGTTGAGCTGCATGTGCTTCATTAAATACTGCAATGGTTACTGCATGAACATTTACTGGGCTCCTTTAGGAAAGTCTCTAAGTTTCATTTTCCTTAATGCCATGCATGTACAAAACCTGCACAAAACCGGTCAAAAATACTAATTAAGTTGATAATTATCGTTCCTGAATCGATGCGTTCAATATTTAAAGTGTTTTTAATTGTTTATTTTAAACTAGACATCAAATGGATGGGATAGGTCATTTTTAACATTCGTGAATCCTCAGACATCTGTTTAGTTGACTGTAAACTTTGAAGTGTGCACATTCATATTTTTTAATTTGTATTAACATGAATTAATCTAGCCAATTCTACTTATTTATACCATGCATGTTCATGAAAAGGCTTCACTCTCCGTTTTCTGATCAATATCAGACTCCACTATTTAATTATTATCAATTAGCCTCGAACAACATGCAGAGGGTCAATACCATTCAAACCAACACCTTCACTGCTTAATGATAAATCACATATGCCTCTGTGCGCATGTGCGTGCTCTTATTTGTTTATTTATTTTATTTTATTTGTATATCTTGGTAAGGTTGTCTCAGACGTCATGAGGAGACCATGGAATCAACCTCCTTTACAAAAGGTAATGCAGAGAAGGATTTGTGAATGGACGTCATGGTTTGTGCCAGATCACAACATATATAGGACTGGGAGACTGTGTTGCAGATGTGCCCCATCCACACCCCTCCCTTCCTCCCTCCCTCCCTCCCCCATCCACAGCCCTCCCTCCCCCATCCACCCCCCCTCCCTCTCTCCCTCTCTTCCCCATCCACACCCCTCCCTCCCTATCCACACCCCTCCCTCCCCCATCCACACCCCTCCCTCCCCTATCCACACCCCTCCCTCCCCCATCCACACCCCTCCCTCCCCTATCCACACCACTCCCTCCCCCATCCACACCCCTCCCTCCCCCACACCGTCTCCCGATGAATGGGACAGCTGAAACATCGGCCATGTCACCAGGTGTTGGCCCAAATCCGTCCACTTCAACTTCCTGTGCCTTTCAAACGTGAAAGAATTTCTTGCATTTGTTTTTTTCTGTGTGGTTACAAGGCCTATACTGTATATCAGCGCACACCTTTAAAGTCAATGATCCGATAGGGCCACAAAAACACAGATATTACCCCATTAACCAGCACAGTGTCACAGCTGTGTATCTGTAGCTCAACCTAACTACTGCCATGACAAAGCTTATATTCCTGTCCCAGTTAGAGCACAAGGCCTGTGAAAAGGCCACACTCCCCCCCAGACCCACAGAGCGTGTCCCCCCCATGCTCCACTGCATCAGAACTGCCCTGGTCCTCTCTCTGCTGGGCTGGGGAACAGGGGAACAGGATTCAAACCTCGGCTGTTCCCCACTTTGCAAAGTTGAAAGTTAGATACCAACACGTGACAGATAACAAGGCCTAATCTTTTCTCTGTTTCTAATGGCAGGTATTTCTGTCATAATGAGTCAGTAATAGTTTTTCTGTATTTTTTTTTCTATGTTTGTAAATCTTGCATAGCGATTAAAGCTCATTTTGGGGGTAACAGTGGAATACTGTGGGTTACTGCTGATGGACAAGCACTTTTTTTTCATTGGAATAACTCTAATTTTCAGTCAGTCGTGGATACTAGATTAGAGAATGGGAATGTTTGGATGTTTTCCTGTGAATGCATTTTTTAGCTACAAACCAACTCAGACATAAATTAATTCTTGCTTGGATCTAAATGAAGAAACAGGCGGTTTTTTGGCAAGTGTAGGAAATTCGATTTAGTCGAATCTAGTCGACTCAAAACCAACAAACTGGATGAATAACGTTCAAGATCAAGTAGGGAAAGGAATAGATCTTATGTAGTAATTTTTTTATAAAAGACTATATGCCCTGACGTACACTATAGCCCCAGGCCTATACACACAGATAGTCTCTAAATGTAGGACTTTGAAATGATTGATAAATAAAATACAATATATTCTGACTCATGATTCTATGACTGATACTAGTTTAGGCCTGATGGGGACTAAAATGGAGAACATCACTGTATGTACAAGTTCTAACAACATCAACCTAAGATTAATTAAAACGTTAAATATAAATTACATGTATTGCAAGCAAACGAAAACTTTGATGTACTTCATAAAAAGTGGAAGATCATGGAAAACTAATGAAGTACGAAGTTGCTTATGTGGACACAGCCTGCAGGTGAAACTACAGAAATCAACATTATATGGAAAATTTTCAAACTCTTCTAAATCAAATATGTCTGTAGTTCAGATAACTTAGGCCTACGACAAATTAGTTCCATAATTTAAACGAAATGGTAACCAAGATAGCTATAATATGTATTTACATAGGAACTATTTGTACGCAAAGCGTGTTTGTGTCAATAGCAAAAGGGTATTAAACTGCAGGAAATTATCTAAATATATACTAACTAAACCTGGATGCGTGTAAATCCTCATTCTTCCAGGATTGTTCCACTGTAGAATTTTTTTCCGATGTAACCACCTGGACACTATATCAATCAATTTACAAAGTAGGCCAACAATTTACAAAGACTTACAATTATATACCAAGTCTACATTCATTATGTACAATTTGCCAACATGTATCAACTTTAAGATATACATTTTTATTACTTTCGACCGCCTTTGGCGTTTGCGATTGATTAAATGGCACAAGGCCTTATTATTTATTATTTTAGGCGGGGAAGTGATGAACAGGACAGAAACTTATCCTTTAACGTTGCTGAACAGTGAACAGGCTGTAACAGTGAACAGGCTGCAGGTTATCTGGATGTTTCACTCTTCATCATGTCAGTGAAGAATGGACTCCACGTGGTGGATATTTCTGTAGGGTTAATGGGTTTAGATTCTCAGTCATACAGAACAAATACCATGCTAGGGGAGGGGGCACTGCAGTGAAGAAATATTGGCACAGAAAATCTGTTCATTAATAAACCTCTAGTCTTGTGACAAAAAGACACACCCATGCAATGTAAAGGTTTTGGAAGGTCGACCACACAAAAGCAGAACAATAAAGTTAGTGTATTGCTGCCTATTCCAAACTGTGGTTCCAGGCCCACTGGATAGTCTGTGGTAGGGCAGAGGGGTGCTCCCTGGCGGGGTCTGGATGGTCTACATACCCCAGACACCTGTCCGAATAGCAGGGAATCATTTATGAGCCTAAAGGACAAGTGGAGAAAGACAGGTGGGAGGAAACACTTGCTGCAAGTCGCAAAAAGAAACACTTCACACGCTTTTCTATCCACCTGCAAGCCTGCGTCCCCATATGTGTTATTTAAAAAAGAAAGAAGGAAAAAGATATAATTGTGAAAATAATAATAAAAATAAACGAATAACCCGTATAATTGTTTTCAGAAAGTTTCATAAAGTGAAAGAAATAGTGTCAAAAATCAAAGAAGAAGAAAGAATACTACCGAACTGATTTTTAATAAACAGCCTTTTAAAGGTGTGACGGTTGAACTATGTAGAAGCCATTTGCGCTTGGCTTCTTGGTCCTATTTGCTACTTTAATTTTAGGGTAAAAGGTCAGTCAAATTATAAGAGTACTTGACCTCTTCTTGTGTGGCATAGTGCTTGTCACTGTCCAGTTTAACTTGCTGGAATCTCATGAAAGCACATGTTCATGCTGGAGCCCCTTTCACCCTTCAAGCAGGAGGTGTTTTTACCCCTTTTGCACTGGGAATGTGATAGTGTTTCAGTCTGGAAGCTTCCAGTTTCCTGATGCCCATGAATGCCATATTATCCTAAAAGGGCGTCGATCGTTTTCTTATAAAATATATCTTGAGATCCAGTGATCTATTTAATGTATTGGTGAGAATAATAACTCAGATTGATCATTGTTATATTGTCTCACTGCTACATTTGACGTTGCTATTGTTGCTGTACAATTTACGTCTCATTAAAGGATGTTATGCTAAAACATAAATGTCCAATAAAAAACGCCCGATCTTGAACTTCTACATTTCTTTTATTTGTTGTTGTTTCTTGAAATATGTCTCTTACATTTAGATAGGCTATAGGGTCATGCAAATAGTGTCTGAATAATAAGAAAATCTCCTGTCACATATTGAATGTATTTTTTATTTTCACAGGTTAGGGTCTTTCACCACGTGTTACCTCACCAGGCTTCGACAACAGGTGGTCCTCACTTAGAAGAGCACTTTGAACCTTTTCACCGGACTATAACTTCGATTTGGACCAGCGAATTCATGATCCGTCTGCCACTTTATCCCGATGATTCAGAACTTGGCAAAATAAAACAAGACACTTTGATGAATTCTTCCTGAGACACGTCTTTACTTTAGGGTGGTAGATCTCTCTGGTCTACTGTACTCTCCTCCAGTCTGTATGAATCTCGGTGTTTAATTTTCACGGGAACTGATTTATTTAGGTAACATGCATAATACACCTTTACCTGAGATTTAACAATAATCTGCGAGAGAAAGGAAAAAGAGAAGAACAGCATGACTACATGTTTACTCTCCAATAACAGGGATATTTGTTAAATCAGTAGCAAAAAAAAGACAACTTAAGCTACGATAAAACAATACCAATATTACAGCTCTTTTTTAACGGGCTACTATTTATTTAATTAAAGTATTGAATACCAAATTCCATGAGTCATTTCAACAGGAATCATAGAAATAAATGATTGCATACACGAAGAGAACAACTGAATGAATCTGGTATCACTATGACAGGAATACAAAGAGAAAGAGAGAGGCGCAGCTTCAATTGAAGGAGACCATTTGAATGGGAACTGAGTGGGTCATTTGAGCAGCCAGGGTCTTGCATGAGGCCCCCTCACTTTCAGGCCTCCCTGGCATTTACTGTAATTCATTATTCTAGCTGTCCCCAAGAGAGAGAGAGAAAGAGGAAGAGAGAGAAAGAGAGAGAGAGAGAGAGAAAGAAAGAGAGAGAGAGAGAGAGAGAAAGAAAGAGAGAGAGAGAGAAAGAGAGAGAGAGCGAGAGAGAGAGGGGGGCAGGATTGGACTCAGTTCCTGTGTAATGAAGACTCAGTGGACCTGAACGGACCTTCAGGCTCCTTTATCAAAGGCATCACGAAGAGCCAAGGATATTTAAGGCTGTAAGACTTCCATTTGCAGTGAGAGAGAAACGAGAATCTTGACACTAGCTTATATTTGGTTGAATGCAGGAATAAGCAATGGAGTTAACCCTTTAAATAGGAAGAAAAAAAAGTGTAGAACTGTGTGTACGAAAAATGAAGTGTAACCAGAAAGATTTTTGACCTTTCATGTTTGTATTGTGTGCCTGCTGATCCATCAACTTTAACCAGAGGTCCTCCTTGGTGTCCCCTGCTGTGTCTATACAGACAGCGGAGCTGCTATTATCATTCTCACCACTAGGGGTCCACAGCTGTCAAGTCAATGACGTCCAGACGTTTAAGGCGGATAAATACTGTCATCTGGTGGTTACAAAAGGCATCGCCACTGAATAAGGACGTTCTGTTTCCTTGACAGGTATTCTGACTTCACATTGTACAGCTTTGGGAACTGTGTATACAAAATGTACCTATGATGTCTAGATTGTTCTATCACTTTACTCTATTTTCCTCCACATTGTTTTGCACTAGCTCTCTCTCTCTCTCTCTCATTCTCTCTCTCTCTCTCTTTCTCAGAAACAAAAGTGACATGTATCTTCATCAGCTTGTAGAACATCCACCCATCAACATGGATTTTCATATAAAACATAACAACATGCCATTCAGATCCCATCCTATCTAGTGGGACCGATACTATCAGCTGTAGACACTGAGAGAGAGAGAGAGAGAGAGAGAGAGGGAGAGAGAGGGAAAGAGAGAGAGAAAGGAAGGGAGGGAGGGAGAGAGAGAGGGAGATAGATAAAGAGAGAGAGAGAGAGGGAAAGAGAGAGAGAGAGAGAGAGAGAGGGAAAGAGAGAGAGAAAGGGAGGGAGGGAGAGACATAGAGAGAGGGAGAGAGACAGAGAGAAAGACAGAGAGAGACAGCGAACATATCAAAGCAGAGGCGCATGTCAGTATGTGTGACAGAGCCCGTGAGGGTTTCTAAATGTGCATGGCGGGCTGATAGCAGTCCCTCAGCCAGGCTGTGTTCTACAGAGGCCCCTGCAGGGCTGCAGACAGACAGGCCTCCCCATCAGGGCCCATCCCTGCTGAGTTAGCCCCAGGTGAGACTACTGAAACAGCCAGGACAGTGGGGTTGGCTGGTTGGTGGTAGGGAACACACACACATACACACACACACACATACACACAGAGGCACACTTTCACAAACTACCAAATTCACACACATGCTCACCCCCCGGTCACCTGAGGCGGAAGGAGGTTCGATACACTTCCTCACTGTCATCGAGCCTGAGAAAGGGTTAGTGTTCTGGGACTGCAGTAATGGAGGATGGATTCAAGCAAAATGTAGAGCAGAGGCGGGTGTGCATACATGTGTGTCTGTGTGTGTGTAAGAGAGATATTTCTTTTGGCAGACTAGGTGCAGTCTAATGGAGTCCCTTAGTCAGCTCTGGGTGGAAATGAAAGGCGGTTGAGGCCTGGCCAATTATTCAGCCCGAGCCGGGGAGGAGTTGTGTAGATAGTGAGAGGAGGGGTGCAGTGTGTGGCGTGTGGGGCTGGATGGATGCCCTGTTGGAGGAGAGAGAAACCGAGGCAGAGAAAGAGAGAGGGAAGGAGATGCTCTCAGAAAGACACACAGGCCGCAACCGAAATGAACCAGATCAAATTGGCTGCTGTCCCAGAAATTCTCTCAGTGCAAAAGGTTAACTGTCAGTCCCCCACTATGTAAAAATAGCCTGCTCTCCAGAAAGGCGTGTCATGAGGCGGAATAGGGACAAGCAGGGTGGCACTGCATGGCGGAGGTATGGGGGGGGTGGGGGGGGGGGATGATGATAGTGTCTGAGTAACAAGCAGGGGGGCAGTTTCAGGCGAAGGGGTTGACAGTGGGAGTGAAGGACAGTATAATGGGATTGGAGGCTGACAGAGAGCTTCAAGACAAAGGAGACCCCCCCCCCCCCCCCCACCGCCTCTCGATTCATCTCCCTCTCCTGCCAGACACAACAACATACAAGCCAGCTAGCTGCGCTCCAACAGTGCTGCTGCGAGTTATTAAAGGCCTGTTTGTTAATTGTTTATTCTCTTATGATTGCAATATGACCACAAATTTGCCAGCTCATGACTAACAAGCGATCTGGCTATTTCTAAATGACATGGCAGCAAAATTTGAAATGTAAGCATGTATTTATCAGTCTCGTAACAGTTTATTTTGAGTCCTGTGAACCACTGTGCTTATCTTATCCCACCATGGTTAGAAGCCAATACTTCCTTTTCAATTAGCT
The DNA here is from genome assembly GCA_030340685.1 of Protosalanx chinensis. NCBI lineage: Eukaryota > Metazoa > Chordata > Actinopteri > Osmeriformes > Salangidae > Protosalanx > Protosalanx chinensis. The sequence goes on from CM059332.1 coordinate 1,620,255, forward strand.
TCCAATCCTCTTTAGCAAAATAATCTTCTATTAAACTACATTTGCCCTATTACCTTTAGTATAACACATTTCAAATCAAATCTTATCACTTATAGAATAAATTTCACAAACACATTTTAGCCTTTCTTAAATCTGTTTTTAGAACAGCGTGACAGAGTGTCGTTGCACAACACTTAAATTTAGACGCATGAGAATAGATGGTTGATTCACATGTGTTCCTGTTCAACAAACAACAAACAAATAGTCCTGTTCTTAACAAGACACGAGGACCTGGGATTAAATGGATTAACATTAAGTGGATGTCAAGATGACACAAAGTGTGTTTTCAGTCATTTTATTTCCACTTTAAGGTTGTAAAAATAATACACAGTTGAAATATACACACACTTCCTGACACAGTGAGAAGATAAGATGCTCCACCATCTTTGAGAAATATTTTCTCATGTTTTTAGCACATCTGAAATCCTCCACATCCCAAGAATAGTTACCCGATCTGAAAGTTCATGTGGACAGCTAAAATATCCATTATAACCACTTATTCATGTTTCTAGCTACATAAGGATTGACAGTTTGACACTTTTTCTTGTGTTCTCCCTCTAAAGAGAAGTCATTGGTTTAAAGTTTTGAAAGGCAAATCATCTGCTGACGAAATACATTGATGTTATTGCTCATTTCAAATAGACTCACTGCATGGTTCCATGACACTATCTCTAATCATAGCCAGAAATAAATAAGAAAAATAGTCAGTTCTTGTATAGATCGGATTGCACTTTATTCCTCTACAGAACCCCAAACTGGATATCTACCGTAAAGCCTGTCTGATTATATAGGGAAAGCAATTATACTTGTGAGCAATACATAATTAAACATATACAAGTAGTAAAACTAAAATGGTGACAAAAGCACTCATTTCTATAATACAAAGGCAATCACAGATTGCAAATCTTTGAGGTTGAAGTAAAAATATCCCATCCTGTCTCTTTCGAAGGGTGCACGTTCCCAATATCCTTATCCTTTTAAACATGCCATGAAAAAGTATGGTTTTGCTTGATTTTGCCCTAAACCCTAACAATCACTTGTTGGGCTGTGCGTGTGTGTGGGGGGTGTGGATAGAAATCCATGTCAATAATTAAGTACACTTTTACGTGAATGTATTTTGAAATGAAGGGTTTCACTGCTGTGGGACTACAGTCTATTAGATTTCACTGGCATGTGGCTGAAGGACCAATATCTTCAGGGCAGAATATTCAGATACATTGAAAACATGTTTCCATCATCCGTGATGACGTGTGTATTTGGTTTGGGGTCACGTGTGTCGGCTCAATCTCAATAAATAAATACTTATTTTGGTTCATTACAAATGGGAACATACAAAACTCCTATTCTGCCCTTCAGTCTTCATCCACCTTATATACAAACACTTCCTTGATATTTTTGCTCACCGCTTTTTTCCCTTCTTATATGATTGCTTTAAAATCCAGGCAACAAAAACAACAACAACAAAAAGCCAACATGTAGCACCACTATGTTTCTTACCTTTATCAGTTAAGACAGACGCGCGCGCACACACACACACACACACACACACACACACACACTTTCACCATGCAAAAAAAGAAAAGCTACATGGCTCACTCTCACACTGTAAAACTGAAACCATTCCAACGATTCACTTCAAAAGTTCAAATGACTGAGGAGAGCCAGCCCATCCCTGCCTGCTGTCATAGCAGGAAGGAGGCCGGGGGTGATGGCTAATGCTTTGCAGAGGACTGGTGGGAGAACATCTTTTGGCCACAAGAGAGTCCAGAAGTCATGGCACATCAGAGTCACTTGGGAGGTTTTCTGGACAGTGTTAACGTGTGTTTGTAGTGAAGCGGTTCCACACTGACGTTGGTTCTCGTTTGATGTCATATTGTCTCTTCCTCCAGACAGTCTGCATGTTCTTGGTGTTCCACCGTTCCGCTGGGCCTCGTCAGTCCATGTGGGGCTTCTCACCGCCGCCCTGGAAAAGGACAGAGGAAGATATGAATGACATCCTTACTGCTTTACAGCAGTACAATTGATGACAGACAGTAGGCCTGTTCATCAGGAGACCGCTCTCATAATAGTCCTGATTATCAGACAACACCCCCCCCCCCCCCCTTCCCAACCCCCCCACCCACCCACTCATGGTTCTGCCTTTATAAAAGAAGAAGTGGGATCTTTCCGTTCCTTTTCTGTCCATGCCTGTCCAGTCACAGGGCCAACGCTTCCTCCTCAACTGACCTATGAGGAAAGGCTGAAAGATCCTCTTTAAATGTTTAACTTCAAAGTCACTAGGCGAGCCACTATCCAAGAAATCGCTGACGCTGAACTGAAAGGACAACCACACTCTGGTAACATGTAACCACCTCTTAATCCCTCGCACAGAAGGCAGAAAGAATGGGTTGGGGAGGGAGAAAAAGGAGGTATTTACTCAGGGAGGGCAAAAAAAGGACTTGTGCCAGAGTTTCAAACCTCTTCACAAACAACAACAACAACAACAACAGGCAACCCTCTGGTCAGCTGACTGGCTCACGGTCCTCGCCAGTTTAAGGAAAACAACACAACTAATCTTCTTTCACGCTCTTCTGGAGAGGAAGGACTGGTGGGATTCAGACAGGAACTTTAAAAAGACACTGAGGCGTGTTCTCAATTAAGTTTATATAAAATGCAAGGCAGCTTCAAGTAAAGAAACAAACACAGAAGAAAGAGAAAGGAAGAGGAGTGTTGTGGACTATTAAGACTTGGCTTCCTGGCAGAACGTTAACTAAACAACACTGTTTAACACACCCTTAATTTCTCCCTGTAGGTTACATTTGCTGTACATGAACTTTGATTCGTACTACTAACACAAGATGGAGTTGTCCCTTAAGTGATTGTTTCAGGTCTTACCATTGCCAGCTGCCGCCCAATGTTTCCAACAGTCACTCCCCCGGAGAAGAAAATGCAGGGAAGCCAGGAGCGAACGTACAGGAAGTCAGGGGAAGTGTACCTGTGAGATCAGAGCAGACATGCATCAGCAGTCTCAGTTAGATGTGCCTGTTCCAATAGTCAAACATCCTTTCAAATGAGATACATGGGAAAACCACCCTTACAGAAAGCATGGGAACTGATCTTTGCTTGTGCGTTCATGTGTGTGTGTGTCTTTATTCCTTCTGCCTCCCTACACTCCTTCAGTCAACATAAAGAGCAGCAGCCTTTTGAACAGTGCTCTGCCATCCCCTCTATGGAGGAACAGAGCGCTGCTTCTTGGCAGGATGTTTTTGAAGATGTGTCACTCAGGCAGGTAGGGGGGCTGATAATTAGGACCTCAGACACATGGGACTAGGGGGGGGGCTACATCTGTCATGTAGCTAGCAGGTGATTAGGCAGACACCCATGTTTTATTGCAAATGTTATAGTAGGTATCTGTACATCCTTGTGAACATACAACGCACACATGTATGTAACATTGAATCACACCAGCACTTCAATGGAGAGGTCTTGGTTTCTGGCTTGAAACCTTGAGATGGCGCTGTTTATAGTGCCATGGCAGGTTTCTGTCGAAGTAAATTCCTTGTATGTGTAAACATTCATGGCGAATAAAAAACCGATTCTGATTCTGAGGAAGGAGAGAACAAAATAAAGAGAAGATATTCTGCTGACTTACTGATACACCCCATTGTAGACGAGCAGCTGTGTGATGACTGTGGCCAGGAAGGCGGTGGTGATTCCCAGCCCAAAGCCACTCCTTGAGCGGTCAAACGTCCACCAGAGGCCCAGGGACAGGGCCGCAAGGGTCAGAGACAGCTGCACGTTATTGGCAAAGTCGAGTTTCTGCGATGACCGTCAGTTAAGGGACACAGACAAATCTAGTATGGCCATGAGTCGATCGTTTGTTTGTCATAATCACAGAGCTGATTCAGGGAACATTACTGAGATGCAAAACATCAACCCTAGTTCTGTACTAGACTTTGTAAACTTGGTTTAGGTCATGTAGCCGCTAGGCTTGGGCATCCTGAGAAAGGTCATGCTACATGTCAGGAAACCTACTGATACTGGGCTGTGACCAAACAAGATGAGTGTGTGGAACCAGGTGAGTGTGTGGAACCAGGTGAGTGTGTGGAACCAGGTGAGTGTGTGGAACCAGGTGAGTGTGTGGAACCAGGTGAGTGTGGGAAAACAAGATGAGTGTGTGGAACCAGGTGTGTGTGTGTGGAACCAGGTGAGTGTGGGAAACAAGGTGAGTGTGTGGAACATAAGCATGTCCACTTGGTGCAAGGTTAGGATACAGCACTGGCGTGGTTGATGCCCACAAACACTGCGATGCATCTCATGACACTGGCCCACTCCCTCTTGAACTTGTGAGGCTCTCCAAGATGGCTGTCTATGCAGGGATACAGCAGGCCAACAACAGCTGGGGAAGAGAAAGAAGAAGAGGAAATAAATACTTTAAAAAAAAGCTTTCAATAAATGAACAAAATAGTTATTTGTCCTAACTAAGATACCATAACTTATGGCACAGGTTGGGCATTCACATTCAACCTTCTTTAAAAAATATATATAAATATTTTCTAACTGTTTTCATTTAATCTCTTAAATAGTTTGATATTTTGCAGATTTAGCCTTTGTAGATGAGAGCATTACTATGTGAGGGAGGGGTTGTCCAGCACATGACTTCCTTGTTTCTCTTTCTGAGCAGTGGCATGTTTCAGGCAGCAGCCAATCACAAGCCGTGAGGGCTGTGTCTGCAGACTACGTCACAGGTCTGCCCCGAGGGGAAAACACATCACATGATGGAACAGAACTCATACGAACCCTGTATTTTTTTGTATTTTGCCTTAAGTGTTTGTAAATATTCAAGTGAAGTCACAAAAACTCTCAAGGAATCTCCTCTAACAGGAAAAAACGGATACATATCTTATTCACAAAAGTAGGCAGCTAAACCAAAACATCGCAAGGAAGAAAGAGTTCGACAACCCAAATTAGTTCACCTTACTTTTGATTGGGAAACAACACGAATGTAATGTTAAATATATATCCTCTAAAATACTTTAAATTATTATTTTTAACTCGTTTTTTAAAGGCATAAAGTGGGCTCTGCATAGTCGCTCAGATGCCATAGACGCAAGCTGCAGTCTGATTGGCCAGGACAGCTCACCCGTTATGAGAACAGCCAATCACAGAGCAGCGCAGATCACCATATCCGGCTGTTTCTATGGAAGCCTATTGGCTGACTAATGAAACACTCATGGAAACGCTACTGTACCTTTCCAGACAAAACACACACATCAATACGGCCTGCGAGAACACTTATATAACCGATAACAACCATAACCGATGACTTGTGTTCAGATAATCAGTATGATAATGTTAATGAACACAAACAGAAACAGATACCATATCTAGGAAGTGTCTGCTCACGCCCATCCCCACCCACACCCCCCCCCCCCCCCTCCCAGACATTCCACTGAGCAAATAAATAAGATAACTTGTTATGATCATCCAGCTCATTCATTCTTATACAAACCAAATCAATATAAATGATTCAATAATGGTGCCATGTGGTGTTACGGGCTACTTACCAGCCGCTGTGCCACAGCAAGGAGGGATCCACCAGGCTGATGAGAATAAAGTTGTCATCACCTCTTCTGGAAATAACGTCACGTTTCTTTGCACTTGCAGCAAGTTCAACACCAATGCAAGAAATACTCCAACGGTGAACAAGACCAGACCTCGCCTGATTAAGTTTCTTGTTCTGACGCTATGCAGAGAGCCGTAGGCATTGCTGAGCACGGTGGTTATGATGGACATCATTTCTTCTGCTTTTGATGCGACCCAGTTTGCTCCGGATAAATTCTTGGTAGATTCTAGTCTTGATGCACAGGAGCAGCTCCAACAGTGGTCTTCTAGTCTGGGCATTTGGCACTTTAGAAAAAGAAGACGTGGCATCAGTTAAACTACATTGTAGATCAGCATATCCTGAGCTGTATAATACGGGCAGCAACGTTAGAAGGACGTACAAAGATTCCTAAACACGTAACACGTAATAATTGGCCATATCAAAGTAAAGACAATCTGTTTCGTCAAGCAGATTCACCACTAACATTTCAACTTGATAATATTACAGTAAGTTAGTACGTTTTTTTTTTTTACCTTGGTCGATTTCTTCACTGTCTGATTCAGCGATGGTCGCCCCTGCTTATTCTATGCAGTGAGTTCTTCTGTGCCCTATAAATCTCACGATGTTTAGTCACATCGTCGTACGACTGGTAAGCATTAATAAGGCTGATATTTCATCGCTGTCCTGCAGACCTCATTCCAGACATGAGCTTCCTCTGCAGAAAACAATCACAGCTGTGTCGGGTGAGCTGCGTCAGCCAATCAGAACGAAGCGGGCGATATGACGCGAGCGCCACCCCACGCCCCCGCGCGCCGGACAGACACACGAGCCTGCTGCCTGGGTTTATGCAGACATGCTGTCTCGCACGATGGCCTATGCATGAGAGGGTGTATTATTGCAGATGTGACTCAAGTCACATAAAATGTAAATCAGTTATATGAATAACTAATTTGACATAACAACCAAAAGCTTTTCAGAAGTAGCCATGATTGAATACTTATTTGTGTCAAAGATAGGACACTGTAGGCTTTATTTGTGCATAATTTCAATACTTGGCTTCATATAAACATTGTCTATGTATACATCATAAATATGATCATAGGTCATATTATGGAGGGAGTGTAAGGGGAGTGTCAGTTGTCACCACGGTTACTTAAGGCTCCTGAGATAATGTCAACAGCAGAAGGGGTCGTTGCCCGAATGCCCTAGTATTTCAAGGACTGATATACAAAGAACAACAGGAAATATGTTTTGCAACCATTTCTCAACGCACCACTGTGATCCAATGTCCAGTCTAGGAGACAAACACAAAAATGTCCCCAGACATAGATAATGTCTAGTTTGGAATGAAGAAACATATTCTCTGGATGATCTACATTGTAATTAGTTTAAGACTAGACCCAGTAGATTAACTAACAAGTTAGCCTGGGATAACTAGACCAATTCACAGAAGTTTCTGGAAACTCTCAGTTCATTTTTGATTTCCGTTATCAAAAGATGCAGACCAAAAATGTCTGGAAATAATTGAATAGATCCAACCAATCAGACCAATGAAACGTAATCCTTGTTATGACTGAAAAAGCCTCAATATGCTACTCATACAGTCATCATATCAAACCTGCCTCATGTTAAATAAACCAGGACTGACCAGGCTGGATGGAAACCTGACTCAGTGGGAGAGTGACCAGATGTTTCAGCTGAAGCAACAGCAAAAGAACATGAGCAGGCAGATTCATCTGGTTCCCAGACTAACATTTAGGATGATGTTTTTGAGAGGCACCTTGTGTCGAATTTGCTGAAATGTAATTCACATCCTGATTGCAATCCATAAATCATAAGCACTGACTGTCAAATAATAGAAATCTGATATCTGTGGCTTACCCAGTACAACCGAGCATTACATTTGGACTGAATGCAAGGATTGGATGGCATTCAGGAAGATTTCACTGATTGGACAGGTTACTTTGTCTGTCTACCTTCTGCACACTCTGTGCATTCATTGCAGTAGTCAGGCAGCACACTCATGTGTTTTAGGGGAGAGCTTTAGAAGGGAGAGGGTGGGGTAGTTTTGGTTGGATAACTTCAAACTCTTAAACAACATTGTTCATTTTGTGAGACTTACATACCCTTCCACCATGCTGCAAGTGTTGACTGTAGTTCAGGCCCACTTTTGAACCTACTAATAGAAAAGATTCTCCATTGTCCTCATACTGTTTCTGATAAATAATCTTTCTCTCCACTCATTTTCTCGTATCTTTCTTGGCCTAACCACATACTGTGTGACTAGCAACATTTAATCATACACACATGCAGTTTTATTAACATGCAATATTCATCACACATACAAATTTAAATTTTCCCAATGCAATTTAAATTCATGATCACACAGGCAAGTTTATCAGCAAAACCCAAAATAATTGATTGGATTATATTGAGTTGTTTAGCCAAGGGATTAACAGTAATCTAAATGTGAGTTGGAAAATATAGGCAGTTTATTCAACATCAGCTCCAGGCACGTAATACCGTGGGTGAACTAACCTTTTCTTGCAAATTGGCAACCAAAATTAAGTGTTGCAACTTGACCTAGAGCAAAAGAACACATAAGAAGGCACATGAATCACATAGGATTAAGTTAAATTAAAATTGTTTTTGAAGTAATTGTTTTCGCTGCAAACGTCTCAGGGTAAAACAGCATGTTGTGTTTTATTGTGAAATGGATCTGCAGAGTAGAAAGGAATTAGTCAGGAGGATAATTTGCACTGCAGGGAAGAGTTGAGGGATTTACATTCTGGGTCTACATTTTTAGCTAACTATAAAAGTTCCTCTTAGAATGTTTTGTATTTCTTTGTGTGACTAGAATATGCCTTGCTATGGTTGGAAAGAAACAACAGATAATTTATGGAAAGATGGCATGTTGAAAATGCTGAACCTTTCTAATGAATTTAACAGTACAATTAGATTCAGATTAATTTCCACAAACATATCATGAATCCCAAACATAAAAATAGAGAAATATGACAGTAATGGTTTATTATAAGCAAATACTTTTCCCCCCGAGTATTTCTCACAAAACTTATAGCAAGGTCAGATAAAGTAATTCATTTGTCACTGTCTAGACTATTTGTGTAGCATTTAAGACATCTTTTAGTGTATTTGTAAAGGCTTGGCAAAAAAACTGGGTCAACTTTAGATTCGCTTTTGAAAGAAATATAATCACTTTCTGACTGTTTAATAAGTGCATGGTCAAATAAATACGTCGGAGATTTCAGGGGAGCTTCTTTACAATTGGTGTACCAAATAAATCAAGCATGAAAGTATTTTGGGGGGTTGAAAAGTTTGAATATGTCCCTTATCTCTCTTCACTAAAAGGGGTTATGTTGGTAACAAATATTGCATGTCTTACACATACAGGATAGGAGTTTTCTTAAAAAGACACCAGTCTTCTCTTTCCCAAATGGAAATGTTTATATTTTTCCTTCTCCCATCTCTTTCCTTCCCTGGGGGGCACCTCAGCTATGTTTGGGGCCTACAGACCCAAAGCCCCTTTACTCACACGCTGTAAATGTTTTCATCAGTCACATTGTCTTGCAGTTTTGACATGAAACAAAAAAACCACTATCTTTAACAGGTACCTTATCCTCATTTTCCTCAGGCAATGTGGGTGAAGCAGATAAACAGGCGACCTTATATCATTTTCCAAAGGGACAAAACTCTGAGGCCAGAAGGAGAAGAGGACAAATATAAAGTCAAAGCTTTAGCTGCTTTTTGCCCATCAAAGTCATTCTTCTCTCCCTGTAGACAAGCTGAGTATGTTGAAACTCCCGTCACAGGCAAACAGTGCATTTTGGTTTACTCCCAAATGAACACCTCTTCTATTCTTTGTGTTACTCAGGAAATCCTGCTGTTAGAGGATAAGAGCTTATAAAAGTTTACGCATGTGTCAGCATGGGGGATGTGGATGGCAGAATACAACCTCATGATCAAACAAGACTAACAAACTTGAACCAGCTTGAAACTAGATTAAACAACTAAATCACAATGCCAGCTATCAGTGATATGGGTGTAAGGAACTGACATTAACAACATGAAATCATGCTAGCTGATCACTAGCTGATGCTCATTTAATAACCATGAAAATGATTCAGCATATTAGCCAATAAGCTCCAAGCATCGCGCACCGAATGTGTCAGGGTTGCTTCTGCATCCTCACCAGATAAAGTAGGATGTTACGACACTTCAAATGAATAGCAGATCAAGCACACCTTAGATCATGCTTTTAGACTGTGCTGAGAACCCTCCATGTGAACACAGAGAACTTGTTGAATTGATCTATCAAACTGTAACGTTTGACAATTTTCTCCCCTCTAACCTGTTCAAAATAACGAAGGGGGACATCATAATTAATCTTCTCGGAAAAGAGATGAAGACTTTATGAAGGGTTAAGGTTCACTGGCAATTTATTTCCCAACCCAACCAAGATTGCATTTAGCAGTTCATTGCTTTGCATTTATGTGGATCAGTGTCATGGTATAAATAAAATCTATTCTATAGATTTAAAAAAATCATAGACTAGAAAGTATTTTGTGGTTGAACACTGTTTCTGTAGATACTGTACTTGGTATTATCTGCAATACTGTAATACTATGAATTTGAAATAAAGTGATAATGTGCATTGTCTTATGAAGACATATTGTTATTATTAAGGTTCTTGCTTTTCTCCTTTTTTCCCTTGTAAATATCCCCCAGAATCAGAAATCCCAAATCCCTCAATCATTTCACAGCCCCTTTGTTGTTCCTCCTCTCCACCCCCCTCCTCCACCTTCTTCACACCACCTCCACACACCCCTCCCGTCTCTCTGACTTAATCATTGGTCCTCTCTGATTGAGCCCTGTGAGATGAAAAGCGTTGTGAGGACTGTGGGGGGTGAGGAGGGTGAGGAGGGTGCGGAGGATGAAAAGGGTGCGGAGGGTGAGGAGGGTGCAGAGGGTGAGGAGGGTGAGGAGGGTGAGGAGGATGAGGAAGGTGAGGAGAGTGCGGAAGATAAGATAAACCTTTATTTTTCCCCCAGGGTGGAGTTCAGGAGGAGGGTGAGGAGGGTGAGGAGAATGCGGAGGGTGAGGAGGGTGAGGAGGGTGAGGAGGGTGAGGAGGGTGCGGAGGGTGAGGAGGGTGCGGAGGGTGAGGAGGGTGAGGAGGGTGCGGAGGGTGAGGAGGGTGCGGAGGGTTGTCACCCACATGAACAAAGACTCACCAACAAGGCTGCAGCTCCTCAGCTTGAGGGCGTGGCACAGGGACCTCCACCCTTTTGTTCTCCACAACCATTCAGCAGAAGGACGTCTCCAAAACAGCAGAGCAGAACTCCTCCCGGCCCCACTGCAGACGGACCCAGTTCCACACTTGGCATTCGGTTCTATGTACAGCAGCGTTCTAGCCCAGAATCAGATACAATTGTAAAGGACTAAATGGCAGTTTTACTGTTGGGGACTTCACAGGAAAAGGTCAAAAGGGAAAAAAAGGATAAGATTCTCTGTCATTTCTCTCCATTCACTCGCCTTTGAGCTGAGTCTGATCATTGAGTTATTGCAGACAGGACTCTCTGTGCTGAGTGTTAGAATGCTGTTATTTATAGCCATTTAGGCTATCAAGACTGATAACTGCTTTTTTTTATCAACAAAGCTTGCTTGCATGGTCTGCTTGAACTGAAATCCTCCTCCCATAGTCAAGTTAGTGTTGTCAGTACCTTTGGATGTACATTTACAATACAACCAAAAACCGTAATGTCCTTAAAGAGAGTTCAAATTTAAAAAACGTTGGTGGAAGTCTGTATATTTGGAACAAACATAAATAAAGACCTGAGGAAGTACTTGTTCAGCCAATCAGAAACTTGTGTGCCTGAGTGACCTTAAATGTCTGACAGTCACAGTCACCATGTTGACTACAAGTCTGCACATTGTGTTCTTGTAAATAAGTCTGTGTGCAAACCTTCTCTCCTTCTAACCTACCTGTATGTCACCAGGGGCAACCCTGATTAGACCTTCCTACCTGTGGCATCACAAACATCACACCACTCTAACGTGCGACAGCTCACGTCCATCTTACACAATATCGGTGTTAATCGTTAACATGTTCGCTCATGACTCCTCACAGTTATGAGGCGAGTGTTTGGCAGTTATTTCACAACTGTTTCACAGAGAATAATAGTAAATAACTTGGCTTGCTTTCATGTTGTCTCATGTAAGTTTCCCTTTGACTGGGTCAACAGGGGGGAGGAGTTCAACGAACTTCATCCTGATAATGGTTGGGAGGACTTCGGTTGTTTATTAAAGGAAGGTAATCACCTTGGGTGTGGGATATATGTTTGACTAAATAGATTAACAATTTTGAAATGAAAGACTCATATTTTTTTATAAAGTAGGTAAATAGTTTCATAGCTTTTAAACCTGTGAAGTTTAGTGAAGGGTGAGAAATGTATTCACAAGGGCATAAAGCATGAAGAAAACAGGTGTAGACCAGGAATAAAATAAACACTTTATCTTGCTGTGCTTTTCAAAGGTGTGAAAAGGTGATTTTGTTTGCTGTACTTTTCTTTTTTTGCTTTCACGAGAAGACTTTTATTAATTAACAACAGACTTATCTGTGGTTTATCAGGTAAAGTGATTAGAGGGAAGGCAGATGGTGAAGTGTGTGCTTGACTCATGGAGGGACATAACAGACAAAAACATGTCCTAATCTACGAAGTGGAGGATAAAGATACATCCTGATGAATATGTTACTTTACAGCATGTTTTTTTCTCTGAAAAATAAAGTCCGAAACATTACCTGTGTCGTTATTGTGACCTTTATTTTGTATGGCCCAATTCACTGTATTAATCCGTCGTCACTCAAAACAAGGGCAAGTATGTCCCTAGTGGTAGAGATTGATAACTGCACTCAATTTTGCTATAATTGAGACTACTGCGGTAGTAATGCGGGTAGGTATTTAATTATCAACAACTTTCAATAATTAGAAACATTTTGATTAAAATGTGTATATGGATCAAATAAAAATATTGACCTTTTTAACATCAAAGTTCATGTGAACATGATAAGATGCAGGCATATTTATGCAGGCGTATTGATTGATGAATAATGTATGCTACATGAAAAATACTATTTAAAATAATGTCTACGTGATTAAATGCATAGCATTTAATAAATATGTAGTTATAGCTTCTACCATCATGAAGTAATTGCATGGAGAAATTATCGTGTAAGATATACATTATATTATTATTATTATTATATTATGAATTTTAACCGCTGAAATGCTAAACTCTGTGCTATGGAAGGGGCAGTTAAAACCTTTACTTTGAACCAGACATTGTAAGTAAAATACATCGTAATAGGTTGATGAGCAATTTAGCAAGACACATGAACTGGCCTGCAGTTCGAGAGTTGAGCAGCAGAGGGCAGTGCTATTTCACATAGAGAGAGAATACTGTGTATAGTCAGACTCAACATGCCCAGGCTTTTCAGTTTGAACATTTGATGGGACCCGAATTTAACTATGTAATGTGAGTCCATGCATAAACTGCACCGTATATCATGATTTCATTGACAGTACATTTTTAACCAGACCTGAATCTTCTAATCTGATTGAAGAATCCAGTAATTTGTGACAGGCCTGCTCTCTAGTATCTCTCAACAGACACAGACATGTGTTGCCATGGTACCAGAACAAAGACACCTGGCCTTCAACTGCCAAACATTCATTCAATAGAACAAGTTAAGTTAAGCGTGCTCTTGAAAGGAAGCTTTCCTCTTGACTTTCTGAACTTAATCAGTCAAATAAAATAGAAACGACGCTGCATTTCTAATCTCTGTGATTGTCCTTGTATCACCTCATGGATGACATGTAAGGAGGTTGGCTCAATTTGTCATTGAGTCACGGTGAGAGTAATCACTTTGGACCTTCCTTTGTTATGCCTAGTGCCTGTATGTAAGGGTTCCATCTCATAGCTCCATCTCAGTATGATACATACAGTATACATCATTAACATATGGTAGAATGACCCAGTCAACAGTTGTCAACAAGACAGATTTATCTTCCGATTGACCCTTGCCCATTGACACAACATCACACAGCCACAGCCGGGGTTCAAACTAACAACCTTCCGATCACGAGGTCAACGCCTTAACCAGCTGAGCCATCTGACTCCCTTCTCAGACACACACCTCTCAACTGTGAAATGAACTGTTCTGCTAGGTGTTATTGTGTGCGAATGCATACAGGATATTTGGGGGGTTGCGTTTACAATAGCAATCATACAGTCCTATGCAGTTTGCTACTAGGTATCATTATCCTTCTGATTGTTCTTCCCAGATCTATTTGATGGTTTACAGCCCTCTTGTCAGCTATCAAACAAGAGAGATGGTAATGGATCCAGCCCAGGTTATAATTGAAGGCAATTATTTCAGAAGTTCTCTTGTTTCGTAATTGCTATCTAATGAAATCACAGTGCTGTTAGACAAAGAGGATAATTTCAGGGAATATCCATATCAATAAACCTCTTTCAGTTTGGATGTCTGGTGAATAGTTGTCTTTGACGTCACCTGGCTTCAAGTAGCCTGTGTTTTTCAGCCAAAGTAAACATTTTTTTCACATTTCACTTAAAAAGAAGTGCAATGTTTAAAAACTCTATAAATGTAATATTAGTCAGAGAAACACTGTAATATTCCCCTTTTTGGTTTCATGAGATAAAATTTAGGCATAACGTTTATCAAATGCTGCAGGAGAACATCAACATTTTCCACCAAATATACTAGTGTAATATTCATTTTTAAGAATTCTATTCTGTTAGGTATTTTTCTGTTGAGCCTTGGGTTTATTGACATATTTCTTGACAGATTTACCGGTTTTAAGTGTCAACATGTAAGACGTTCTGTTCCTCACATGAATAAAATACTTTGAGGAAAAAAAAATGCATATCATTTCAATGCTGTGGAAAAACCTTACTTGAATATAAAGAGGCTGTTTAAGAGTGTTTTTAATTTGGTTTAATCTATAAATACACTGATTTCTCAGATGTTGGGATTGATGTGTAAAAACATATGTGAGTCTGGGACACATGAAGAAATAGGTGGTAAAAGGAAAATCTTGAAAGAATAAAGCCTGCATCATCTTCATATATCTTTTATTTGAATTCAGAATGAGACAGTAAAGCAGACTTGATCATGCACATTGTCATCAAATGATTGCAAAGATGCAAAGTATGAACAAATGTCCTTGAAGGAGAAAATGTGATATTGAGTGAAGTGAAATAAATTATATTTCTTAATAGATTACTGCTAAAATAAGATGATGGGTGGTTATCAGAAAATATACATTTTGCAAGTAAAAGACAAATGATCCAATTAATTTAAAGGAAATTCAGCTATATGTTCTGTCTAAATATCTAATAAGCAAAACTTTGCATTTCCTGGAAGTAATTTTTATTTCTTATTCTTCTTATTTCTTTTACCAGGACATCGTCTAGCCATATCATGTAGCTACAGACCATATTCCATCAAACATTTATGATAGTCAAGATAAGCATGCTAGGAATGTGTCAGCCTCTTATATAAATCATGACATTACATCAGCCTGCCTTCAGAGTATCCTAAAAGTGAATTACTGTAGTAGCAAGTAGAAACCTGAAAATGTGCCTGCCAATAATATATGTATGATACACAGCCAAACCTTAAACACATGAACAGCCTTTAGCTCCACAAGCTAGTGCATGGGCTATGTTCTTTGATCTTACAACTCCTGGAGGCTATAAGACCCAATAATCAGTTAGGCTGTCACTCTCCATAACAGTTACTTCATGGCCACATAAATCTACACTCCTTTCGCTTTCTGAGGGTTGAAAGTGCTGAGTCGATGTGCCTTTACCTGTTAATCATTTACCTTGTCTCTTCCATTGTCTCGTCCATCAGTGTGTCCATGCATGTTGTCTGTCTATCTAACCAGCCATTCAGAAAACTAGCCAGTTGACCAATCAGCGCATGACACATCATCAACAGGTGCAGGGATTTGATACTTTTGATCTCTCTTCAGGGGGTAGTCATGTGACTAGGATGATGTCACTCTCATAGGCTGCACTGTGACGATGACTTTGCTAAAAATATCTTGATATTTGCTATGGATCCCATTTGGATGGTGTTGACACACTGTTTTGAATTACTAATCATAACTATGGTACTCCTCCTACACACACAATACATAATATTTCATTTACATTTACATTTATTCATTTAGCAGACGCTTTTATCCAAAGCGACTTACAGTAAGTACAGGGACATTTTCCCTGAGGCAAGTAGGGTGAAGTGCCTTGCCCAAGGACACAACATTTCAGGTTTTACAACATGAATACAAGCTTGGTGGAAGGTTGACCATAGTAACAAGAGCCCAAAAAATATATTCTAATAAAATTATTCTCTGTCTATTTGAACATATGGCAGTCTGCCACTGTGTGTGTGTGTGCATGTGTGAAAGGAAAGGAGTGTGTTGGTGTGTGTGTGTGTGTCACCCTAGAGTCACAGACGACCTTAGTCACACTGAGAACCAGATGGAGCCACTGTACATCTCAGAGCCAACACAACAGACAACCAGAGCTTTTGAAACGAGCATCTGTCTGTTAGTTTATTATTGGAGTTTATGTACTAGACAAAAGTAGGACAATCATGATTATCTCTACAAAATAACCGGAAACCATGGAAACCAGAGTCGATCAAGTCAACAAATGTCAACCAATTGCGCAACTCTTAACAGTGGTCTCAAATTCTCCTGCATCATTGGAAATCAAACGTGTGCATTTACTTTGGCCTCTTCTGTGTGTACTTTTAGATTTACCCTTAATCTACTCCCACTTCTCACCACACACCTCTCTCTTTCAGGCATGGTGGTTGCTGTGGTTACACTGGGTACATTTATGCATGCTATTTTATTCTCTTTTCTTCTTTCTATAATCATTTTAGACCACTTCTTTAAATCCCTATTTGTTTTCTTCTGATGACATGGTGCTGTATATAATAGTATCTAAAGCTCACTAAAAGTGAGCGATCACGAATGTCTTCGCTATTCGTCAGTGATGCTGTGATGCTGTCTCCCCTTCCACGCTGAAGCACTGCGCTGACCAGCTGTCTCCGGTGTTCACCAACATCTTCAACACCTCCCTGGAGATATGCCAGGTGCCAGCCTGCTTCAAATCCTCCACCATCATCCCTGTGCCTAAGAAACCCAGACCAACAGGACTGAATGACTACAGACCGTCGCCCTGACATCTGTGGTAATGAAGTCCTTCGAGTGCCTGGTGCTGGCACACCTCAAAAACATCACAGCCCCCCTCCTAGACCCCCTCCAGTTTGCCTACAGAGCCAACAGGTCTGTGGACGACGTAATCAACATGGCCCTCCACTTAACCCTCCAGCATCTGGACTCTCCAAACACCTACGCCAGGATCCTGTTCGTGGACTTCAGCTCTGCCTTCATTACCATCATCCCGGCTCTGCTCTAGGACAAGCTCTCCCAGCTGAACGTGCCTGACCCCACCTGCTGGTGGATCACAGACTTCCTGTCCGACAGGAAGCAGCGCGTTAAGATGGGAACGCAAGTCTCTGGCTCCCGGTCCATCAGCACTGGATCCCCTCAAGGCTGCGTCCTTTTCCCCCTGCTCTTCTCCCTGGACACAAACAGCTGCACCTCCAGTCACCCATCTGTCAAGCTCCTGAAGTTTGCGGACGACACCACCCCGATCGGGCTCATTTCTGATGGGGACGAGTCTGACTTCAGGTGGGAAGTGGACAACCTGGTGACTTGGTGTAGCCAGAACAACCTGGAGCTCAATGCTCTCAAGACAGTGGAGATGGTTGTGGACTTTAGAAAGGACCCAGCCCCACTCCCCCCCATCACACTGTGCGACTCCCAGGTCAACACTGTGGAGTCCCTTAGTTTCCTGGGCACCACCCTCTCCCAGGACCTTAAGTGGGAGCTGAATATCAGCTCACTCATAAAGAAAGCCCAGCAGTGGATGTACTTCCTGCGGCAACTGAAGAAATTCAGCCTGCCAAAGACAATGATGGGGCAATTCTACACTGCCATCATCGAGTCCATCCTCACCTCCTCCATCACCGTCTGGTACGTTGCTGCCACTGCCAAGGACAAGAGCAGACTGCAGCGTATCTGCTATTGCCCTCTTCAACAGGGCCAAGGACTCAGTATGACACATCCACCAACACCCCACACCCCCTTCCAGAATCCCACTGCACTCTGCCACTTTAGCACACAACACTTTAAAAACGTTAAAAACGTACTACTGTGATTTGTGCATCATTGTTTACACTACTGTGTATATACCCCCCCCCCCCCCCACGTACTATATATACCCATTCCACTCTGTACCTATGTTATTTGTACTTTCATGTTATTTGTATCATTTGTATTATGTGTATCATTTGTATCATTTGTATTATTTGTTTATATGTATCATATCTGTAGTGTATTTTGCATTGTATTCATTTTTTTTATTAGTATGCCACATATATGTTCTATGTTTGCTCATTTCTGCCACAGTGAATTCTGTGTTTGTTAATCTTGCGTAGCGAATAAACCCCCATTCTGATTCTGATCTATTTTGTCACAACCATCACTGTGTGTGAGATCACATTTCATACATGCTGTCACATGTGTGCTATCATCACATTTACCTTTGTAGGTATGTACATATGTGTGTGTGCATGTATGAAAAATTGCATTTCATTTACGTTTACATTTAGTCATTTAGCAGACGCTCTTTTCCAGAGCGACTTATAGCAAGTACAGGGACATTTTCCCTGAGACAAGTAGGGTTAAGTGCCTTGCCCAAGGACACAACGTCATGTAGCCACAGCCGGGAATTGAACTCGCAACATTTTGATCAAATGCCCAACGCTTTAACCGCTGAGCCACCTGCCTCCCTCCCACTCCCCTGAAAGATGTATCAGAAAGCTTCTGGAAGAAGGAGACAAAGTTGGAAGGTGTGTCTGAACATAGGAACATTATTTCTGACCCTTAAGCCATGTAACCATCAACAGTGTTGAAGATCAATGCAGTTTGTCCCATCATATAATGGACCTGCTTGGCTAATAGGGAACTGCAGTCCTTAATGATTCTTTTTCTTCCAGTGTCAATTTGCTCCCATTATCTGCTCCTCAAGTGTGCGTAGGAGACAGTAAGTAAGTAATGGCTTGGCTGTTTGAAGTCCTCTTTCAAGCATGTGTTCATTTAGACAGTTATGTTATGTTTGATTTACTTTTATTGCAATGATATGAGCGAATATGTATGTGTTTGCTTTGTATGTAGTAATCTCAGTTATGATGATGGGAGTACATCATTTCAGGTGATTTGGCCTTTAATGGGTTGAGTAAATGTTTGGGTGTTTTGATCAGACACTCTTTTTTTTCTATTTCAAAGAGTTCCATAAATGATATAAATGGCCGTGTGCTTCTGTTAATGTACTTTTTTCGCATCCACATGTAAATCAGTTGGTGGTACCGTCTGTTTGAAACCCAGCAGCACAACAAACCTGGCACTGCAACAAGCCATCTGCCTCTGGGGAATCAAGTTTGATGGACTGTTCTGCCAGCAGGTAATGGAGTCAGTGACATCCAGGCCTCTTGTGTTGTTCCCTACCTGGACAGCTGGAAGGGTTTAGGTGGGGGAACACAAGTATGTGTTGTAAAACCCAAACAAGTTTGAAGTCAACATTTTGTGACAGGTACATACCGACCCCCCCCCCCCCCCCCTTACCTTCACACGCGCACACAAACTCACACCAACACACACACCATACATAGCACCTGCCATAACCAAGGCCATAGCCAAGAAGTCGACATTGAGGATCGCCCCCAGGATTTCTTTTTGCATTCAAAAACTAGTTTAGTGGAAATTTAACATAGAATGAACTTGAGTCAAACCAACTTTAAGAGCCTTATGTTAGTACTGGGTCGACTGTACTGACTAGAGAAAGGAGGTCTGTCATAAATATGGCCATGTTCAACCATTCTTACTGTAACCCAAACTGAGCACACAATATAATCATCCACTAACAGCAGACAACAGGATTATGGTGGGCGGAAGGTTGTGCGCGTGTCCAAATAGCTACTCTGGGTGAGCGCGCGCATGTGCCTGCGCGTGCGTGGGTAAAGATCACAACAAGTACCTGCAGCCAGTGAAGCTCGAGCGTTGGATAGGCAACAAAGGAGTTTCCAGCACCAGTGCGGAGTGGGGCTCCAATCCTCGCTGCTTTACGGAGATTAGTGGATTCATTTCGCTCACTCATCTTGTTATGATGGGTGAGAACCATGAAGCAAAGATGTAGCTTTTCCGAGTTTTGACTGATTATTATTTTCCTCACAGTCAACAGCGCCAGAAGGGGAAGTGCCCATTCACAGACACACAAGGAGGCAGAGTGGGTTTGAGCTCAAGTCAATGCTGAATTTAAGTTCATGCCTCTGTTTCCCATTAATATCCCAATCTATTTGATCGACATGCAATATACATATTTAAACAAATGTTCTCCTACGCATTTTATATTGACTTACACTGACTCATTCATTCATAACATACGCTTTTATCCAAAGCGACCTCCAAGGGAGAGCTTTACAAAAGAGCATTGGTTGAAGGCTATCCAGGGCAATAATCAACATGCGATGAAAAAAAGTAGGCTGGAAGCTCTACTTTCTATGGGCTCCTACAATGTTGCTACACTCTGTCGGCAAGGTGTTTTCAGGTCGCACCGCCCAGTGTGAACGCGCTGCTGCACAGCTGACAGAAGATAGATCAAATGCTTGAAACTGAAAGCTGTCGAAGTGTCATCGATGCATTTCTCTCTGCTTGACAGATACTCTGCCGGCAATAGGTCCTCAATAGGAACTCAATGGAATCCTTGTTTTAAAACTAATTTACAGAATAGCTCGAGGTAAAACGTGCCACCGTCACTGTTTTTAATATTCCGATATGCAGGAAAATATAAAAGATACAGGTTGGCCTATACTATTATTATTATTCCTATTATACGGTTGAGGAACTGTAAGTGTCCTGTGGCGAGACAGCGAGATACTTTGAAGCTGCGTTCCACATTTCCATTCCCTGATTTATTCATTATTAAGGAAAAAAGAAACTAGAACATTGTCTGTACCATACCTTGAGTGGGAGGGCTGCAGTAATGGGCGCTAAATGAAGGTTTGACCTTGTTGAATGAAGCCAACTGCTGCAAATGGCACCTGAATGAAGAAGTCTTTGTTATTTGTTGAAACATTAACATGCACATTTTTATAAAAGAGACACTGCTGTAGATTATTAGAGTGTCTATAATATATCTCATGATCTCTGATCTGCACCTTCTATTTGAACTCTGAGCACAAGAAAACCCACACAGTTCTGCACATATGCCAGATGGCCCATTTACTAGTTACCTGCTGACAAATTGAATTTCATCACCTTACAATTTGCAACCACTGCCTTTGAAAAGCTCTGGCTTGAAATTCACGGTTTTACTTTGCACAGGTGTTACACAGCGGGTCATGGCACTTGTAGTTACAGGTTTGATACTTTGCTAGCTCAACAATTATGAAACACTGCTGTCGTTGTTGTACTGTTTGCTAATTCTTGATTTCTTGATTTCTTGACTTGTCTTTTGGCTCAGCTGTTGAAATATCGTTCAAATCTAGACCTCACAGAATAAATGGATCTGACCAGACTGGACTGGTGAGAACAGAACAGTTCCTGCTCACCCATGATGCAACAGGAGAAAATACAGCACAGCTAAAAGTGATTACAAGTGTCCAGGAGGCATGTTTCAAGAACATTCAACGTATGCCAAACTCACACATACATGTGTAGGAAGAGCTTGTGTTCTTTAGATTGGACTGTTTGGTCGTGTAGAGAATAGATTCATCCATTTCTGTTCAGACTGCCATCAAGACATTTTTAGATGTGGATTATCTGCATAAGCGCCTCGTTTTAGCATCCAAATCAAAAAGTCATGGCAATCAGCTCATGGGTTTAATAACATTCAGAACATCTTATTCATATTCTAGTGCTTTCATGTCTCCAGGGGAATTCAAACTAAACAGGCTTGTCGTTAATTTCTGAATGAGACGTGTGTGTTCTGCACACAGCATCCCAGTTTAGAACGCTGCACTCCATGAAAAGATGTCGGGCTGACGGAAGATGATTGAAATGTCAGAAGCTCTCTCAAATAACTCCTTTCTGTTCTGTTTGCAAGGGATTTGCAAAAGGTTTCCCAATTAAATGTCAATATACAGTCGACTCAAAAGGGAAATGTGGTGAAGAATCTTGAGGAGGTGAGCTCTGGAAGCCATTTAAGAAGATAAGAAAATAAAAAGTTAAGTATATGACCTGTAAAGTTAACCATTTATGTAACCAATCAAATTTGGGCAGCCAGACATCTACATTTTTAGGAGTGCAGCATAGTTATAAACACTTTTCCCAGTTATGGAATAAATTTGACTTGTTTGACCTTTTAATAGCTTGAACCAGTGCAACACTGTTCTGTAGCTGCCCTCCACACACTCTCATACAGTTAGTTTTCTCTGCCGCTCAAGTGTTTTCCAGTGATGTGGATTGTTGTTTGGAATATTCAGGAAAGTAGACAAGCTTGCAAACTACATTCTATTTGTACACAGGAGCAGACCAGGCTCATTATTAATGACAGATTATGCAGATTATACTTAATAACTCATACGTCATATGGTGAATCTATTTTTCGGTGTTTGTGTGAATAAATATATTAGAATTGAAAACATGTTGATATTTCTGAGTTGGAGGTGTAAAGACATAGCACTAAGACTACTCAATAAACATGCCTCTATCTAAGGTGCTCACACTTCAATGTCACCTATTTCAACCTACTGGTAGTGGAAAGTCTAAGTTTAATCATTTCTTGTAGTACCAAATTCCATTTTCAAAATAAATCTTTTCCCTGACACAAAATCTGTGATGACCTGGAAAAGAGCTTCATAGGTGACCTTGCCAATAGTAACTGCTGTGATAGGGATTTAATGGGCAAAACAGATCTGTCCAGCAGGCACACAAGTTGAACTGGTAAACTGCACATGAAAGATGGCTGACAGTTTGAAGGTGGAAACAAGGACAGTGGTAAAGAAAAAAAGGAAGATGTGCTTTGCGGTCACACACACAAGCGCTTGATGGTATAAGGGATAGAATTAGATCAGTCGTTTGAGCATTTAACCACCATCAAATCCTCCCCTGTACATCCCTTGGGATCAAAGAACCTGCTGAATGAATGCTTTAATATGGTGGTGCTCACACACACACACACACACACACACACACACATATGCACACATGCTCACACACACCCACACACATATGCACACACACACTCACATATATGCACACACAAACACGCACGCTCACACACACACACATACACACACATGTATATGCACACACAAACACACACACACAGCATGACCCTGCGGCAGATGAAAGTCCTTCTAAGGAAATCAAAGTGCAAGCAGGTGTCTGGAGAATTTTCCCTCTTCCAGTTTCTTAATTGGGCAGTTGAGGTAATGACCAGTCTGATTACATCTAGTTTTTACACACGTCTTGATTGAACCAAACACCTGCCACACCTGGCAATACTGCTGTGCTCAATGAAGCCTAACATTCTAAAATACTCACTGGTCTGGTCAGAAAATGAGTTTTTCTGTTTCATAAAGGTCCTTTCACTGTTCTTTTCTCATGTCAATCTAACCTGAATTACTGATGTGTGAAAGCACTTGGTCTGGAGACAAGGTGAGAATCACTCTATTTGTATTTCCTTTGAAATATATGAATGAAAACCCAGGATGTCTGTATAGAGTGGTGCATTGGCTCAGATCCGGAAAGAAAAAAAAAAAAAAACAATATTCAGGGACAATCTTTGCTTCACTTGGTAAGGCTGGTTATTTGCGCTCCTCCTGTGCACCTGACTGAACAGTTCAAGCAAGCCGATCCTGGAGTTCCCCCTCCCCTTCTCCGTTTGTGACAGGGGAGAGAACGCATAGTGCATCTTTGATGTAGAGATGTGAGTGTCTGTCTGCCTGAGAGAAGGCCAGCCAAGGCACACACACACACACACAAACACACACACACACCTACACACACACACAGACAGACACCCCACACCTACATGCTGAATTTGCTTACGCATTTACACACACCAATATACACCAACACATGCATTCACACCCATATCCCACACACCCAAAGCCATGCATGCAGTCATATGATGGACTCAGATAAATGCACCAATGTAATGACTGATAACAGACTCACCTGTCAGCACACACAGCAGACAGCATGTTTTCCACTCACACATCCATGTAAATGTGTCCACATAGACACACACAGACACACACACAGACACACACACAGACACACACACAGACACACACAGACACACACGGACAGACACACACACACAGACACACACAGACACACACAGACACACACACAGACACACACCCTTCACCATTACCTCCGAGAGGGAAAAGCATCTTCAGTGGATTCTCTCCTGGAAGGGTAGTGGCTGTTTTGCATTTCCTGTGCCATGTGAAAGCCATCTTGGTGTGCTAAGTGACTAATCAGCTGCCCCGAGGAACCATGGGGAGGAGGAAAGAGATTAGAGGCTATTTAAACGAGACAGAGAGTCCCCAGTATAGCTCATGGCTTCTCTCTTCTTCACAGCTATTGTCATATGTCATCATCATCATCATCATCATCCTACTCTAGCTGGTGGAAGGTATTTATCTAGCAGCTACACTGTGCTGCTGCCAGCCATCTTGGTGCCCCTAAGCATAGTTCATTTATGATGCCCTCAACATCCTGAGGAAAAAGTGCCAGAGAGTTTGATACTGAAATAATATTGGCGTTATAATTATCCTGACTAAGATGATTGTTCCTTAGGCTATTTTTGGTGCCCCTATGCACGGCATATGTCGTGCGTGGTGAGAACCACATGGTCATAACAGATCAATCATATGCCTCCTTTTTGATTGCCATGTTTTTATTCTTACAGCTGGATGAGTCACATTTTATGATTTGGACCTTTTTGATTCCTGCTCTCAGTCTCACACAGGCAGGAATTCAAAGAGACCATCTACTGTATAACTCAATATGATATCTTTATTTCAGGTCATTTGATTCCAGTACATAGTTATGTTAACTTTTTGATGGTGAAATACAGCCATCATGTCTTCTCAGTACCACTTGAAACCTTTTAGTTTCACCACTACTTTCTCAAGTATTCACAGGCTTTTACCCTTATGTGGTCCTTATCACTGTATCAGAGAAGACTTACCCAGCATCTCCCACTCACTGTTATTTCTGTTGCATCCAGATATTCACAAGACAAATGTGTTGTTGTGAGACATAGGATGAGCATATGGCCTCCATTCAAGCATCCAGTGAGGAGGGCTGTTGTCAGAGATACCTTGGTCCTTTCTTTCAACCATGTATCGATTCTTCCTCGTGCTCACATCTTTCTTAGTCCTTTTGTTAGTTTGTACGTATTCAAACGCTTCAGGAACGTGGCACTTGAGGGTCAGATCCGCTACCACGAGTTCATGTTTTTTTTCCGAGATGCAAAGCTAAATGTGTTCAATATCAAATGTGTATGGAGTGTGGCGTTAGCAGTGGCCTGTGACACTACATCTAAAAAGCCTGCCTCCAGGAGCCCATGGGGTGGCAGGGGGGGGGTTTGTGTGTGTGTGTGTGTGGGGGGGGGGGGGGGGGGGTGCCTCATCGCTGGCGAGAGAACAGGTTCCTCAGAGCGTTGTTGTAGTTCTTGTTGAAGGCCGTGTAGATGAGCGGGTTGAAGAAAGAGTTGGAGTATCCCAGCCAGAGGAAGATGCTCTTCCAGATAGGAGGTATGTAGCAGGAACACAGGGGGACTATGAGCTCCGTGATGAAGAAGGGGATCCAGCACAGGACGAAGACCCCGATGAGGATGCCCACCATGAGGGCCGCCTTCTTCTCCTTCTGCTCACGCCACGTGTCTCCGTCCGTCTGAAATGTCACGGTGGCGTGGCGGACGGTGAAGACCATCTGGGGCTGCCGAGAGGCCTCCTTCACCTGTCAATCACACCAGCAGCCTGTCAGTCATTCCACCCGCCTGTCAGTCAAGGAACCTTACAAGTGATGCACATTGGTGTAATAAAATCAGCCGATCCATTAAAAGCATCTGCACAATTGTCACAACAGAAATCTAGGCAAGCAAAGAAATAAACACTAGAGGGGAGCTCTCTCTTGACATCAACCGCATTTTTGATTGGCCTCGCAGAGAGGGCAAAACCGTACCACAGAATGAACAAATAAATAAATAACTGCCTTCAAATGTAAAAGCTTCTGCCTATCCTGAAGATCCTCAGTCGCCCACTCACACCATGGTTTCTAAGTCATTTCTCCTTCAAGCGACCATTGCCGTTCCTTCAGAACTGCAATATTTCTCCTGAACCACACTCACCTGCCACAGGAAGACACAAGCTTAACAGCCTTTCTAAGATGCAGAAAATTCAGTGAACGCATTAGTGTGTTTGTGTGCACCCAGCATGAACACAGTTTAACTGTGTGCCAGGACGTATGTGAAAGGGTGCTGGTTAGGAGTGGGAGTTGAGAAAATGCTCAGTAAAATCAATACAGATCTCTTTGTCTTGCAGAAAAGGGTGGACAAGTATCTCAATGAATCAGTATGGAGAGAATCATACAGGAGAAGAACGTGCTTTATACTGCTGAAGGTACAAGAACTGGGGGATTCTGGGGTACTAGGGGTCCTGAGTTATTTTAGTTGCAATGTACAGTCAGACATTCAAAGATGTCAGAATATCTTAACCTGTCATGAAAGTCATGAAATAAATATATGAAATACTGTGGAGGCAAGACTCCCCTGTCAGACACTCTTATCCAGAGCGCCACTTGCAGCAAGTACAGGGACATTCCCCCCTGAGTAAAGAAGGGTGAAGTGCCTTTCCCAAGGACTACAACTTCATGTTGGCACGACTGGGATTTCAAACTTGTTTGGATAAACCTGCAGTAAGGTCATGTATCCATACAGAGGGGTAGACTATGGAGGGATGCATGTTGTGAATGGTCCTTCACCATACCGCCTCAATTCATGTTTACAGATTTGTCTTCAAGTCACAACCCAGATCTTTGCTTTTAACGGGTCTGAAAGCATACAGGCTTGCTTATCCCTCTTCAAGAAGAAGTTCGTCATATAAATAACCTGACTGGGTATTTGACGTGCTGTGGTGATATAACTTAATCGGTATACAGAAGTATATTATTTACTCCTTTCCTTCATTCCTTTATTGTGTTATTTTTCCACAGTAGCTTCTCAGCATTTGTGCATTTAGATAATTTTTGGTGACTTTTTTCAGGCTGTCTGCATCCACACCAACCCAACTCACCAGTGATGTGGCTACAGGATATTACAGTCACAAAGAATATCACCCAGCGAGGAATCAGATCAGACCGACAGGAAGTTACTGCACAGTTTGTGCACAGGATGAAACGAGCTGATTGGATGTCTTTGCTTGGTCTTATCAAGTGTGGTTGGAGCCAGAGTGGCAGATGATTAGAAGGAAGCTTCACAGAGAGGAAGGTGCTTCTGCCCCCGGCATCGTTAAAGACGATGGTATTTATAGACCTGTGCTCGCCAGCAGGCATTAACAAGGTGGTTGTGTTGGTGCTAGTGGTGAGGGTGGTTTTACTCATGTCTATCTTGATTACTTTTTCTTTCTTTGCCTAAAGCAATACAAACTCTGTCTATTTATTGGCTAGTGTCTGTGGGTTTGTGTTTCTGTATGTTTCAAAATGTCAATAATAATGACGAGTTTTTCTATTTACAATATGGCAGGTAAGAGTGTAAAACACCCATTAAATATAGCAAATAATTAGAGACTGAACAGCATAAACATAACTAAGATCTGCATCTTAGCTAAATGATTTCTGTCAACACAGTCTAAAACAGATGGACAATCTAATAAGGGCCAAACATCCTACCGAACAAACATAGATAATGGAAAAAGTCAACAGCTGACAGTTAACTTACTGTTGTGTTTTCAGTACTGATATTGACCTACATGTTCTCAAAAAATGATCAACAAAAAACTATAATCCACACAGGCAAGATCTACAGAGATACAAACGTGAATCTCAATCACCTCGGCCATGGGCGTGATGGTGTTGTTCTTGCGCGAGCCAATGCGAAACTTGGCGGCTTTGTAGATCTTCCAGTAGACAAACAGCACCACACACAGCGGCAGGTAGAACGCACCGAAGGTGGAGAAGATGGTGTAGGAGGGTTCCTGGCTCACCTGGCACTCCAACGCTTCCTCAGAGTACGTCTCCCCCCAGCCAAAGAGAGGCGACAGGGAGATGACCGAGGACAGAAGCCAGGTGAGGGCGATCATCACGTTAGAGATCCTCTTCCTGGTTTTCAGAGTGTATTCCAGGTGCCTGGTGATTGACCAATAGCGATCCAGGGCGATGGCGGTGACGTTCCAGATGCTGGCCGTGCAGCAGAGGACGTCGAAGGAGATCCACACCTGACAGAGGACCCTGCCCAGTTTCCACAGACGCCCGTTCAGCTCGTGGACCAGGCTGAGGGGCATCACCAGCGCGGCCACCATCACGTCCGAGATCGCCATGGACGCCACCAGGTTGTGGGGCACGCGGTGGAAGGTTCGTACCCTCAAGATGGTCAACAGCACCAGGAGGTTCCACACGAACGTGGCCACCACCAGCATGGCAAGCAGCGTGAGCGTCAACACGCTGAAAACTGAGAAGGGACGGTAGAAGTTGCCAGAGCCCAGGCCGTCCAACGGGTCACTCATGTTGGAGCTCACGCTGCTGCTGTTGGGATGCGTCATGGTTGGAAACCTCCAGGTCTCTCAAGGCTCTGGTGCTTGTGGAGTGCAGTTCAGCAGCCCTGCCATCAGGAAGACTTCTGACGGGCACATTCTGCTGCAGAAGGCAGGGGGGAGATGAAGAGAGGGAAGGATGGGGAGAGGAGTGAGAGATAATATGAGGCAGAGGGGGAAATGATTGATCGAATGAGAGAAAGAAGAAACTAAGCATGAAATTGTTCTTTGGTTAGACAAAACAGGCACCACAAGAAAACAGGACATGGAATGTGATGCGGTAGATTGTATAGTGACTGGTGAAAGAACACAGTCACAGGACTTTGACAAGCAGCAACAACAACAACAAAATATTTCTTACTTAAATCGCCAAGTGTCTCCTTTCAACAGTAACCTGCCTCCAATTTTTATGAGGGCTTTTATTCACCATTAATAAGGCTCCAAGGCATGTATGGGCACTGGTGAGTCTTAAGGGAACAAGCATATTCTGTTCCAAAGCCACAGCACCAAGCTTAGATTTGCATCAAGATGAATTATTTTTGCAGCTTCGGTTAAATCTGCAAATGGATAAAACATAAGCCCTTGTCAAGGTACTTGTTAGGACCAAAGAGTCCCATACATACGGTAAAAGAATGCTACATTTCTGCCCACATTATTATGTAAACACAGGGTAAATATAGTCTACCAAAGACACATAATATTCCTTCTGAAAGATTATGTACGGGGGAAAGCAGAGAAGGAGCATACAATAAGAAAATGTTGAATTAAACTAATTAAATTGTCCTACCGTTGGCATGACAGTAAACATGTTGAATGGTTAAAGTGGAGCAAACTGTGCAAACGTTGTTGTATTTAATTCAATTTTTTGCCAAAGAAAATGCGTGTCAAGACACACATCATGTCCAGACAGCTCTGGTATAACCACCTTGCATCTGTGTCAATATACTCTAAGGATTACAGAGGTGTTTATCTTTCATGACGCACAAGCATGAACATCTCACCAGCACTGACTTCCATTAGCAGACTTTGATCATGTCTTCTCACTGACTGACTTTTCACACTTAAAGACAACATGTTCGATAGATCTTGATTTTGTCGTAGTTTTCCATTTTAGATGTAGATATTGATTGATTCATCCATTCAATCATTCCAAAGAAAAACTGTGGTAGACAATTGTTGATCCCGCTTTCATCAAAATCGGCAACCACATGTTCTACTAAGCGCTGTTCTTTAAAACCAAAACTAGTTAGTGAACATGCAGGACAATGCCACTCTGTTGCTATGCAGGAGGCTTGAGTGACTTAGACACATCCGCTCCATAATTTCCCTCCAAAAATAAATGGCAGGCTATGATTTCACTGACATAATGAACTCTAATTGAGTGAGCGTTGCATTAGAAATATGAATTTATATGATACTGATCTTACGTCTGCAATCTTGCTGAAAACATTGTTAGTTTCAAGAAAAATACAGAAAAGCCTTGTTGCTTTCCAAATACGTTTTGTATGAAACAGATTGTTTATACATTTCCTCAATCCACCCTTAATTTATTATGTAAAAACGGACTGTGGAATATCAGAAACTGATCAATTTAAGTGGGATGGTTATTTTTCCAAACATCAGGGGCGTCGTTAGCCCTGTTTTAGGGCTGAAGCCCCCCTAAATAATTATCGGGATTATTATCCCCCCGTCCCGTCGACAGAAAATGCCAGGGGCTAAGCCCCCCCCCTTTCTTTCAGTCCTAGAAACGTCCCTGCCAAACATCATATCCCTACTGACAACAAATAAATCAGAATTTATTTGATTTGGCTCAGACATTTGGATCCCCTAATAGTATGTTACTATTGTTTTATGTGCTGCTGGGTACTCAAGTTCACACTTCAAGGAGCACAGGGCCGATCAATCTATATTTGCATTTAATAATTTATCAGACACTCTTATCCAAAGCTACTTACAGCAAGTACAGGGACATTCCCCCCTGAGGCAAGTGGGTTGAAGTGCCTTGCCCAAAGACACAATCCAGGAATCGAACTCGCAACCTTACAATCACTAGCCCAACACCTTAACCGCTGAGCCATCTGACTCCCTTTGAGGACTTTGGGAACCACCAAAGCTTCTGACATTTCATGACACCATTACTTTTAGAAGTGTTGAATAGTATATCACTTCTGACACTGATAAGGGTATAATATAATATTTTTATGCATGTAATGTCATGATGAAGCTTATTATACCGGCTGGACCCAGTCAGTAACCTAAGGGCTTCTTCTGTCAGCCACAGAAGCACAGGCATGTCTTCTAATCCCAGAGCTGGCCCATCCTCACTGGCCTCATAACAACATCCCCTCACCCCTCTCCTATTAACCAGCCCTGAGAGCCATGAAATTGCACAAATGCATACAGAATGAAACAAGCAATCAAACATTCGGTGCTCACCAAAGAACTGGGATCCATGAACCGCTCTCTAATCACAAGTGACAATCCTATCACGCTGTCTCACTTACCCTTTCTTTCTCTCTCTCTCCCTCTATCTCTTTTTTTCCCCCTCCCTTTCTTTATCTTTCCCTCTCTCATTTTTCACACACAAACACATGCACATCTAACAGGTGCCTTGTAGCTATATACAGCTGGTACATGACATCTATTCATAGAGGTGGACAGGACTTTGTGTTCCCCTTTGTTTTTCCTCTGAGTTCCACCAAACACCTCATGCTACTTCCTGAATAAACATGGAATTAGTCATTTCCTCAGGTGTTTACGCTGCCTTTGAATTGGACTGTTAGCTTTAAATCCTCTCAAAGTAGTGTGAGCATTCACAGGGCTTCAAAGGCCAGTTGTCATGAGAATTAGTACAATGTACCATATCAAACAAAGAAAAAGCCGTTTTGTTACGGATGAATAAGGATCATTCAAATAAGTATCAAGTGAAGAGGCCAAACCATTTTGCATGCAGCCATCAGTGGGAAGTGACGGTCATGTTGATGCCAGGAGAAAATAACCTTGAACATGCATGGAATTATGATTGAATCAGTGAGAAGCTCAAAATAGATGAAAAACGAAGGATTTTTGAAGGATACACGTCGAATTATTATATAAAAAATAATCAACAAAGTGCAATGATGTGCAAAAATGATTTTGACTGTAGTCCTAGTCACACACTCTCCGTCCTATCTGAAGCAGATCTACGGTGTTATGACTTGTCTGTTGGACAGGATTCACCCCGCTGGTCTCGAGAGGGGGGTCACACCTCTACCCCTGTACCCCTCAGAGCCAGTTTAGCTTACAGAGATTTATTCAACAGAACTGATAGAAGGCTTCTATAAAATTCGTTTTAAGTTTAATTAAACGAGTCACACGCCGATGTTATTAAGAGGAGAACATTGGGTTTTGGGTAAAATTCCCGGAAGAAACCTGTGAAATTTGAAACACCTTTTGTATCTCTTAAGGTTGAGGACACGCTCACAGGT
Organism: Protosalanx chinensis; assembly: GCA_030340685.1. NCBI lineage: Eukaryota > Metazoa > Chordata > Actinopteri > Osmeriformes > Salangidae > Protosalanx > Protosalanx chinensis. Next base: position 1,652,295 of record CM059332.1, read on the forward strand.
GACGTTAATCAACTCCTTGTTCTGCAGTCACAGTGACTTATTAAGTGAATGTCTGACATTTCTGTAATATGAATATATATATATATATATTCAAGTATTGTTATGTAGCAAGCAACAGCATACTACTAAAGATCATATGCATAGTACTTAAGATAATATGCGTCCATGTTTGTGGCTTAAAGTCTTAAGATATTTGTAACCACTGGTCCATTTCCACTCATGAGGTACTATTTCACACTTTAATCACGCTTAATCAACACCAGTTTAAGACATCATCACCCTTGTCAGTAAGATCTACTGTGTGCTACTGTAACAGGCTTTGCAAATCATTTAGGAGGCAAAGTCGTCCTATTTCAATCAAGTTGTCATTTATAGTTTGTGCCAGAACTTAAATCTCGTCTCATCAATGTTTCCAAACAGAAACTCACCTCTTTTCACATCTGAAAGGAAATAAGTATTAGTGTAATCCTGCAGCTTTACAGTATGTTGTCTTTGCTCGCAACACCTCGCGCGCTTCAACCTCCGCGAGTGTTTATTCTGGCAGCAGCTCGCGCTCGCACCAGAGACACAGCGGTGCTGGACTGAACCAAGGCAGGCAGAAGGGGGAGATAAAATCTCCGTACATGCACGAAACACATGCACGGACGAGATATTATCCATAAAAACATTCAGAAGGAACTTTTTATTACATGTGAAGGACAACATTTCGATATCCTTAGCACATTTCTGTACAGTTATGTCAATACCTAAGCACTACAAATGCACCACGTGGGCTGTTATCTTGCATAACAGAAATAGCTTATTGTTTGAAAGTGACCTTAATGTAAGTTTGCCATTGCACCAACCTTGGCCACTCCCATCTGGGATATACTACATTCATTCTCGCGCTCACTTCGTATCAGTGCACGTGACTGGTATTTAAATTGTAATCAAGTTTATTTTGACTAAATGCAATAAGGAATCCCCCAGCGAGACATCTAGCCTTAGTCCTGAAAATTGTTTAATCTCCCTTGGTGCATTGCTTAATTACATTTCTACATTTCAATTACCAGAACCTTTTCTAAAAGATACTATGCAGTTTCAATACAATCTCATGTTTTCTGGAACTTATTTTTGAGTAAAAACTTTTGTTCTGTACAGTTTGAACATATGAGATCAAGATGGGTCAAGTTGGATGTACTATCGCGAGAGTTTGTGTTTGGAACCCTGGACAGCGAAATTATCGCTGTTTCAGCACCATGGACAGCTCTTGCATTTAGATGTGCAGTGTGCAGCTGAGACCCTGTATTATACTCTAGGCTGCTCTGGGATGGGAGAAAGTCGCTGAATAATCATTCAAGGTAATTGCAGATAGCTGTTGAGGTATTAATGCAAAACACTTATGGTGTCTCCATTAGTGTTATGTAAATCATTATCTACATTAATCATACACAGTATATATCCCATTGGAGATTCTGCTGTGTATGAATTATGCTACGTAATTTCCTGCAAATGTGTTAGTTATTGCAGGTGCCTTTCCCCAAGAAAATGCACTGATTAAATACCACATATTATTTTAGAGCCTATTAAGAAACATTACGAAATAAAATGTCTGCAAAGACAGAAAATCTATTCTGAGCTCTACGCTGTCTAATATAGCATTGCCATTCTGTTTTATGGGTTGCAACAGGACCAACAGGCAGACTAACTAACTATATAATAACCCATGATGTACCAGCTCAGCCAAGGTCATAATGTTTACCTTTCATTGTGTGCCACCTGATCGTTACTTACATTTAAATGTATTCATTAATATAACCCCAAACCTTGAGGGTAGTCTGAACATGAAGCATACATTGTGGGGAACCAAATAAGTGCCAAAGGGAAGAACCACAAGATTATTCAGTTAAACAAGCTACGTTTAAACAGAAGACCTCAAAAAGTGCAAAATTGTACCTGTAGGAAAGCAAGCAACCATAATATACCTCACAGTAAATTCAAGAATTTAAATAAGTTATAACTGACCAAAAAGAGCAACGAATCCCTCAATAAGAGTCATACTTGAATATCCTCCACATTTTCTGCAGACACTAAGCATGGCAATCAACCGTAGACAGACTGAATGCCTCCATGGCTTGAATTCATGTCATCTGATTGTAAAGACTCATATCCTCTGAAATGATTAACAAGATCTGACCTCTGTCTGGTTGTAACGGTCTGACTTGTGCCTCCGATCTAAAACGACCTCAGGATAAAAACCACTTCTCTGTTGGTGACTGCTTGGAATGAATGACTGGAAAGCATAAACAATAGAGGCTTATAAAAAAATACAATGCAATATGCAATCTGGCACAGTAGGTTCAGACTCAGTACATCACCGGATTGAGTCTGAACAATCTGTTAGTATTTACAAGTCACAACAAAATAGAATCTTCAGACAAATAGGAACATCTGCAGAATAAATCAAATCAGCATGAGTCTCCAAAAGTGGTCACAAGAGTGTGGAGTTTCATTTTTATTCCAGGAAGTCTATTTAAACAGTTTTTTTTTAAGAGAGTACGACTGATGTCCTCTGCACTGCAGAAACCCTACTCATACAAAAATACATGATTTCACAAAATAAAGACGTCCTTTAGGAATGTCTTGGTACAGTAAATAGAGCCCATTAGATAGAATCATGCTTTCTCAGTTTCCTTTTCTTCCAGTATTCGAGTACCACAGCCAAACCTGACTGGGAAAAGTTCCTGTCAAGCCTTACGACCGAAAGTCCAAATGAGAGTTGGAAAATAAGGTTTGACCTTGAAAGGTCAAAACCTTTTAAGTTTAAAAAAACATGGGGGATCATGAAACTGCCCATTTAAAAGGTTCTTGAAAGAAATGACATAGATGGAAATAGTCTCTGGTAAGGGGCTCTGTGATCTGGAAGCCTGTTAGTGTGAGATGTGGTGAAAGTAACCTGGCAGTCTTGTCCTCAGCTGTACCTGTACTGAGGTAGGGCAGGCACTTCACATGTAGCTGATGGAGAATAACTCTTATACTTAAGTGCTATAGAGATGAAAGTACCAACCTGTCCCAGAGGAAGAATATTAATGAACAAAATGAACAAGCGTCCAAGCAGGGACTGCCTTATTTAGTTTGCTAACCATGTCTACTCTGTGTCAGCACGTCCACAACTGTGTACATTTGCACACCAAGTGGCTTTATTGTAATTCATAAGAGCACTTCTACATTTACATTTAGTCAATTTACTTATCCAGAGCGATTTACAGCAAGTACAGAGACATTCCCCCCTGAGGCAAGTAGGGATAAGTGCCTTGCCCAAGGACACAACGTCATGTAGCCTCAGCCGGAAATCAAACTGAAAACCTTCTGATCACTAGCCTGACGCCCTAACCACTCAGCCACATGAAGGCCACTCTCCATGAAGTTTTAATTTCCCCAAAAAATGTAATCGTTCATTTACAACAGGGTGCACAATTATGACAAATTCAACTACCTTCCTATTAGTAATTTTTTTCTAGAATGTAGAATCACAAAGAAGACTCTGCTAGAGTAAGATGTTAAACGGTTTTCCAGGGCAGTTAACCACATCATTAGGTACTGAGTCTCTTTATAAATCTCTATACTTTGACCGAGGTCAAACATCAAGTCAGTTGTTACATAATTCATATTTTTCTTTCTCCTTTTGTTCTCTGTGGTCATCACTTCTTCAGCCTTCCCTGCTCCTAGTGAAAGACTATGTTATTACTATGATCAGCTTGAGAGGCTCAGGTAGAGTGAGGTTCTATTGGTCCTGTATGTAAACAACGTGGGAAGAGAGAGAGAGAGAGAGAGACAAATAAATGGTTTTGTAATAAGCAGAGAACTCAAGAGACAAGATGAAAAGCTCCATGGGTTTCATGCAAGTACAAAATGAAACCTTTTTTCAGTGGGTCCAACATAATGCTTGTCAATTAGAAGAATATTATGTTTTCCAAGGTCTCATCGACTGGCTGTTCATTTGGCTTCCAGTCCATTACTACTAACACAATCGTGTGGAGGACAAAAATATGGTGTGATCAAGATTTTGATGAGTGGTTTGTTTCTGTTAATCAAACTTGATAAGTTATGTTGCTGTAAATAATGATTTTCCACCATAGTCTTAGACTTCTAAGTCTTCTAAGTTTCTTTAGTCATGGCCATGATTTTGTCTGACCTGTCTAACTTGTTTGTATAATAAAGAATGACTGAACTAGTTATGTGATGTTATGTTGATGTGTTCCATTTCATATCTTAGATCTCACACTTTAGTGGACGAGTCCCAAAGTTGGAATCTGCCTCAACTCGAATTTAATTAAACTCCAGGTGGCTTTCACATTTAGTCAAGATCTAATTACAATTAATATACTAATGCATATTAAGCTTTGTCTGAAACACTAACTGTCCCTAGTGAGTTTTTCATGTTAAAGAAAAATATAACATTAAGCGCTCATAAGGGCTTTAAAACTTTGACTGCTTGTTGCTTAACCTAATTTCATAAGGGCTAAATCTCACTTCTAATTGCAAATTTGCAGCATGTGCCAAATTGGAATTGAGCCTCTTTCAGTGTTATGTATAGCATTTCATGACAATGCAGTATCCTATAATGTGTATCAAAGAGGTCATTGGAAAGCCTGCATAATGTGACTCCTTCCATAGTGATGAGTCATGGAATATGCAGTAACCTAGAGCTAAATATACTCCCTGATGGATCTCTGAAAATGTATGCCAGTTTTTATTTGGCATGTTAAATAATAAGAGGCCCATTTTAATGTCCTCATGGACAACTTCAAATTGTTAATGAATTGTTGAAGGACTTTTGGATGATCTGCCTCAAGCAATGCATTCAAAATAAATACATTATGAATACCCTAGAAAAATCATATGCCAGAAAATATGAATGGAAGACATCCATCTGGTCTTAGTGAGAAGCTGACTCAGGTGAAGAAGGTCACAGCTACTATCAGTCTCAAATCACATTGGTATTCTTAAGCGCAGAGTGGAATACTTCAGAAGGAATCTGATACGTCACAGACAACTGGCAAATATGACCTATAACATCATAACCTTCTTGACCAGTGTCGATCTGTCTACTGTATATATTAAGGATGGAGAGGCATAATTTACCTATTCAGAAACATCTGGAGTGTTTGACTTGACTATGATCACTTCCACATAACCCTCCTTCAAACCCCATCTCTCAATTCAACACAGAACAGATATCGCTTGGAAGCACTCTAGCCAGAACAGCCTTTTTCTGGTGTTGTTGGTGCAATGTGTCACCATCATCTCAGGCTCCAATCGGGGGGGGGGGGGGGGGGGGGGGGGGGGACTCTTGGCCGTCGGGTGTGAGTGTGTGTGAAGGGTCTGGTCTTCTCTAATGTGCTGCAATCAAAGAGCACTGTGTGGGAACGATGTGTCTGTGTGGTGGCTGACCTCTCCACCGCTCCCCCCTGATGAGGTGGCCTCCATACACCCAGAGCAGGCACAGGCGGATGGTCTGTTATTACGCATCAGAGGAGAAATCACACACCGGACTACATCACTCGCCCTCTCATTCAAGTATATCAGTGTGAGGTTGGTGTGTTTTGGGTGATGAAAGAGGGTGTGTCCTGAGTTTTGTGGTGCTTTTTTGTAATTTTATTTTTAAAGCCAATGTGTGGTTTTCTTTTCATTAAATGCACCTTTTCCTGTCTAGCCATTAATGGTAATGAGAGCTAAACAGACGGAACGCGTGGTAAATTGATCAGCTCTGAATGTGCTGTCTAATGGAGTCTAGGACACTGCTGAAACCTAATTAGTGTGTTATAATCAGAGTAAATGGTTTAAAAATGCTATTGTTCTGGTTCTTTTGTCATGCATCTAATATACATCTTCACATTAACCAGGTTACATTAGAAGAGTGCTTCTAATTTTCTAGGGCTTTATGCAGCCATTAATTGACAGTAGTGGTTAACCTGCAACATGGCATTTAACAAAGTAGACCATTTTGAATGCCACATTAACATGATTATTGCCCAACATTGTACTCTGGCCTTTTTACCAGTATGTAACTTTGATATATTTTATGTATTAGCATTAGAGAGTGTTATATGACAGTGTACAGTTTGTTGAAGGCTTCTTCTTCTGTGCTCCATGGTGATGGAATGATGTCAGCATTTAACTACACCTCTTCAACCCCATCTGAAGTGATCACTTTGCTACTGAACACTACACTTAGCAGTACATTACCTTCTGTGGTACCTGCATCCCTGGGCTTTACAGATGGTTGTATTTCAGATCCAATTATAGCAAGCATAATACAAAATATACTGTATATATATCTTTACTATATATATATGGTTTGACAAACCAGAGCTAGATTAAATCCTCCAACAGGATAAACTGTCAACATGCAACATTATCACAAATATTTCACAAAATGTCTATGCTATATATCCTTTACTATTAAGGAAACACATCAATACTTAATTATTTTGCTAATTGAGGTATTTTGCTTATACAGTATATGGAAAAACTATTATAAAGTCTATAGCAATGTGCTTTAAAGAATTCACCAGATAAATTCTAGCGATGTTCACATTTGGATGACATTTATAACTGCAGGTTACAGCTTACAGAATGACATTTACATTTGGAAAGTCACTGCGGCTTTTCTGACGAACCTTTCTGGTCTGGAAGCCAAAAAAAGAAAAGCAGACTTAAAAAGTAATCTGTGAAAACGATTTAGATAAGCGTAACAGTTTGAAACTCCAGTACATCACAGCCTTGGTTTGATCTGTCAAACACACGCTGACAACCTTACTGATGTATTTTCATGAATCTGGTTATTGACAGGAAGTATTCATATGAAAGACTATATCCCACATGTGGAACGATAGCTCAGGTTTCACTGTGACATTTGGATTGTGTAGTATTGGGCTCTTTTCTATAGTTCCCGCTCCAAAAATAAAGTAGGAAACTGTTTGAGATCTCATAAGGTATAAGTTTTTCTGCTTCAGTCAAAAAGTCTTTTGGATAATGTCTTGCATTAAGCAGCATAAGTTCCCAATGACTCCACAGCACATATAATATATTTGATTGAGAATGCATTGATTGTTTGAAAATATGTTTTTGGTTCTGCTTACAATGTACCAAATTACTTATATATCTATTTTTTTTATAAAGCCCAGGAAGTTCCTTGCTGGGTTGCAGTTATCCTAGAAAACTAGATTTGTCCAACCCTCTTCTGAAAACACAGCAAGGAACCTCTTCTAATTAAGCAAGAAAAAAAGTTTATGAACATGACTAATTAATTCCTTCTGTTTTCTATCTATGGGGTCTCCACATGGACTGAGGCATTTGATATGAGAGACTGTGGAATAGGGTTGAGGGATTAAGGGATGGTTACTGGATCTGAGCTGTGGGATTCATTCATTTGGCAGGTTTGCAGATGTGCTAATTGGATCAGCAAGCTAATTGACATGGAATAAGCAAGAAACTAGAATGTATGATGGTCAGAGCCATTCAACTCTCAGACAACTGAACAACAGAACAGCTATGAATACAGTCTGACTCTCTGTTCATCTAAAGTGAACTGATTTGCTGTCTCATTATTCCCGGTTTCACGCATTCCCAGAGGTTAATCAGGATGGGAAGAACCTGTCTTGATGAACACACGTACAAACTGCAGGTGAATTCAAGTGTGTCAGAGGAAGTGTCAGGTCAATAGATGTGCCATTCAGACCGAGGCATAGACTGATCTTACTTCATGTGAAATGCATGTCCAAGATATGCACATACTACAGTACAGGTCTGACAATGCATGTGGAAGCTGCAAGTGTAGTGCTGTAAAGTAATGTTAGAGTCCCAGGAACAAGTAATAGATATATATTTTTTGGTGCATTTTCCACTATCAGTGGTATCTTTCTACAAGGACGAGAGCCTAGTATTTGCTGAAACGTTAATCAGCAAACAGTCACAACAGCAAAGTAAAGTTTATCCTTCTGCACTTTTTTTCTTCTTGAAAAGACAGAACACTCTGACAGTGAATCAGGGTTTACCACAATAATGAGTTCTCAAGATAGTTCCTGCAGACTTGATTACAACCTTTAGTTTGTGATATATTTTCTTGATTTTTGATTAAATAATGAGTGGAAACACCATCAAATGCTAATCGGAATGCATAATACATCACATTTCTAATGGATGGAAAAATCGTAGTGTTTTAACCAGCTTTCTGATGCAGGCTCATTTAAAAATACTGAATACAGAAAGATGGACCTTCTGGTCACTGGTATATTCACAGATGAACAGGGTGTTCAGACCACTGTATCTCCAATTAATTGTTGAATATCCACTTACTAACACAGCGGTTTGGAAATGAGACCAGTTACCAGAAGGCCGATTTACGTCAGCAGCTGTTCCGAGATCTTAAACAGGATAAAAGCATATTGCCTACTGTATTCCCCTTCAGTGTGACTCCTGATCACAGACACTTTGCCTCTAGGGGTCCTCAAACACGGGGGCCCCTCATTCTCGCAATGTGTGTCCCTCAAATGCTTGTCTCTATAAATCTTTTTTTTCCTCTCTCAGCTGACATCTATAAAGTAGGCAACCACATTTTATGTCTGACCTCGTAACCATGTCAACGTATTTATAGAATGATGCTAAAGTTGACATCCAATTGATGAGGAACCCAGTAAATCCAAGGCTCAGAGCGTCCTATCATAAAAGAATTCATTTTCTGCATGGTTGACTTAAATATTCAAGGTGACACTTGTAATGAAGCCTACACTCTAGACAGTAAGGCACAAACAGCTGTGTTATAGATTGTGGGACTGATGCCAGTGGGTCTGTCGAATCAGACTATAACTATAAATAAACAATGTTAAGCACGATCAACCATGGACAATCAAAGCAATCTGAAGACTCATAAAGAATAATAAAAGCATATGGCAAATATTACTTTTATGTATTCCAATATAGCTAGAGGGACATCTGTAAATGATATTATCTGATGGAAAAGTACTACCACTCTTTTCTTCATTGTCACCCTATAAACAGTGTCATAAAAAAGGTATTTCTTCTTAAAAGGATTCAAGTGTAACCGCTGCATGACTTTGGTTGCATACATTAGCATGACCTAGCACAGCTCATCATGCTAATACTGCCAGCAGCTGTCAGAACTAATAGTTTCCCCCCCCCCCCCATCAACAAAGCAGAAGTAGGTACTGCATGTGTGGAGGGAAGCACACAGCTTCCATCTCAAAGTATGACTTCTACCCTTTATTGGACTGTTGTTCATTTGAGTCCTCAACAACGGTTAAGGTCTTCTCTTTGAAGCTGACTGAAATGCAAACTTGTACAACATGCTGGTGGTCAGTAGGCTGGGATGGACGACTTTAGAGAGTTCGAACTCTACTGAATCAGAGCAGCATGATTCTGAGTGTTAAGTACCTGTCAAATGGAGGGGTCTATGTCTAAACAGAGCAAATGCTTTTTCCATTCAGCAAAACTGTCTTATTGACATACTGCCCCCTGTTGGTGGTTAGTGTGAAATGCATCACACATTAAAGGAGGCACATTATTTAATCCTAAAACAACCTTAATTCCCTTAGTTCTGGCAGACAGCTGGATTGTGTCTGGAATCCTTGCTGTTCATGTCATCTTTCTGGCTCATAGTCTAACACTCTTCAGGTGGGTGAAATCAACAGTGGAAGTTAAACTACCTGCCTCTACACATCTTGAAGCCACAGTATAGAGATCCAATACCAAGAGAATGGGTATCACAACAATTAAACACAACAAATATATAAATCTCTTAGCCTATTAAACAAAGATATTGTTCTGTCTTTGTGCGATCTCCACTGGTGACATCATGAGGGTGTTGGCAGGGAACAGCTGCTGCTTGTTGTGTTTCCAAACAACCAGGGCTACGCGGCTCACAAACAACAAGCAGGAAAGGGTCAGAATCACTCCTGGAGGAGTCAAGGAAAGAGGAGAACCACGACTGGAGTCAAATACAAGTTTCATATATTATTGTTCTAATTGTTTTTTTATGTGTCAACAGTTCATGCTGGTTGATTGACGATGAACTTAGCATTTTTTTATCCAATCTTACCAGTGAAGGCGTCAATGTCGGTGTTTTGTGTGAGAGGACTGGATAAACAGCCTGCTAACATCAGGATGGCCACAGGGTACACAGTCACAATGTAGCGGACATGCCTGTCCAGGTCCAGATAGAAGTTCTCAAAGAGAAACCTGGAGGATAGACAACAAGTATGGAGAAACACCCAACACAATGCTAATATAGACTTTTTATACATGTTCTCAAATGGATATTGTGAAGTATGTCGATAAATCATTGCTGTGTGGATCAAATTATTCTAGTTTCACTCAACTGGTCTAAAGTGCACTTCTGAACTGCATTCAAAACTTTAACAAGTGAAACGGTTCATTTGGAATCTTCAAACACCTTTTGCTTTTTACCACACATGGCTGCTAGGTGTTACCATTAGAGGAAGCACTCACCACACTGACAGGTTCAGCAGGAGGAGTAGAAGAGAGATCATAGCTGAGCGTGACCTGGGTATGTGCATCTGATACTGTAAGACGATGGTCAGTTTCATCAGCGTCGCTATCGTCCCCCACGTTACGTACACAGCCACGCCATTTTGAATCTGTTCAAACAGGAAGTGAGGCACTCACCATTCGGATGATTGGAGGATAAATCGCTGCATTCCTTTCTGTTTCACTAATGTAGGTGTCTTTCGTGACTTCAACATGCTGCCCAATGACACGTTTATTACATACAGTTCTGACAGGTTTCACTGACACTAAACATGCTCATGCTCATCCATCTTGGCTCTATGATGTCGTAGTTACCAGTATTCTGATGAGCCACAGGTCAGCAGTGTGGTATTTGTTGAGCCACGCTCCATAGACCTTGAGGCCATGACAGAGGAAAAACAAAGTGCAGCAATTGGTGAAAACCATTAAGCCTGAGACGATCAGAGACGACCACAACATCCTGCAACACAGAGAGGGAAAAGAAACATGTTCATGAGCTGCCTGGATAAGATCCTTTCATGCACAACATTCAATCCATACATTGAACTGATGACAATGAGTCTACATTAGTAGACATTCTCCCTGAGACGAGTAGGGTGAAGTGCCTTGCCTAAATACACAACGTCATGTAGCCACAGCCAAGAGTAGAACTCACAACCTTCCGATCATGAGCCCAACGCCTTAACCCCTGGGTCACCTGACTCCCCACTACTAACAATTGCACTCCTGCATTGAGATGGGAGAATTGCACGTATTGTATTAATGATCACTTACTCTCTATCAAACAGGAAGAGCAATGCAATATTGAAGCAGAGGTTCATGATCAAGGCGATGTGGAATCCATAGGGAAGAACTGAAGGGGTGGTGTACAGGAAGTGATAGGCATTCCTAAGGAGAGGGACATTATAACACAGAATAACAGACTTTCACCTCAGGGACTCTGGGTTTGTGATTTCTCATTTGAAAATGCTGACCAATCATGTCCTCCAGAAATGCAGTGAGTCAGTAACAGTGCATGAATGCCCTGTACCAGTCTTGTACATGAGAAATATTAACTTGTGTTTTTGTGTCGTAAAAGTAAACTATTGTCAAAAACAACCGTAGATTAACGACTACTCAGAGTCTATACATGCTGCAGAATTTCTGTTTGGGATGGAACTTTGACATAATTCCAAAGATAAAATTAAATCAATATAAAAGTGAACCTACCTTCGACAGAATCCTAATATGAAGTATATGAACATGCAAAACAGCCAGATATAGGTGACATCCCACATGAACATGGACCATGGGGCAGGAGTCATATCTGTGGCATACTTATATGCAACATCCTCTGTGGTCTGTCTGAAAACACCTGTGAGCTCAAACACACACACACACACACACACACAACTCAATTTACACAAACATGAATGCAGTGTATGTGTATGGTACAGACTTTTACACAAGGGTGTACGTACATATATTTTACACACATATATTTATATATTGAACAATTTGAACTGGTTCATATGTTTGGGTTTGGAAATTCACCTGATTTCCCTCCAAATTCAGCTATAGAGTTGAGTGTCATCGCAACTAAGAAGATGATGAACGCAGAGAGAGTGAGAGTAACTCGTGCTGGGTTGTGGTCTGCCATGATAGAGCACTAAGAATCATCAGCGTTCCAGTTAGTCACCAACACACCATAATATGACAGAAAATGTTCACATTAAACATCCATTCGATCCCCATTAACACGGAGAAAACAAGTTCCTGTCTGTTGCATTCTGGGATCTTACCTTGTTGATGAATGTGCTGTGTCACAGTGTATTCCTGTGGGCAGTGTGTGAATATGTGGTCCTAGAGGGCTTTCACATAGTTTCCACTCTGAGAAATGACATGTGGTTTGTCTCCACAATCTTTATGACCCTGCAATGAAGGGTCCAGAGACAGTAAAACATGCTTATCTGACATTGTGAGTTCATCAGGATGTTCTTATCTAATCCATCCTGTCTATATGCTGCAATATAACTTTCTACCACACTGTGTCACCAGTGACTAACTACTAGATACTAGAAATATACTGTGAACCTTGTGAGTCAGAATGAGGAAAGACTGAATGCCTATTTATTTCAATTTACTCTGCGTGAACAATAAAAAAATCTATGAAAAACCAATCCCCCATTTAAAATAATCCCTCATTTCTCAAGATTAAAAATTAATTATAGATTTTTTGTTAGCGCATCATACAGTTCTGTCTAGTATTTAGAATGTAAACAAGCAAGTTCATTTATACAATCTTCTTCTGTTTTGCTAACAATAATTGTATTGTTAGTTGTCATAATGTGTAACGTGTGGTGATGTGTTGTAAAATTTTACCACAGAAAACAAACAAAAATGATAAAGTTCCCCTTTAAGGCAGAGACTACAGCAGCAAACAGCTCTCTAAAATATATTTGGGTTGGGTTTAGAAAGATAACGAAATTAACTGAATTTATTGTGATTTTATTGTTCAAGCTCTGATCTCGGGGCAGAGCCGAGCCAGGCCATGACACTGCACAGTTGGCATCCCACTTCTCCTGACAGAGCGTTCAACCCAGAAAGGCCACACTGCTGTCATCTCTCACCCGCACCAGATGTTGCCCTGTGGTGAAGGGCTCTCGAAACGCTCCACAATAATTAATGGAGGGTTCCCTGTGGGAGGTTTTAGGAGATTAAATGTTGATGAGCGGTCTCTCTCTCAATCAGACATTACTCTCTCTCTCTCTCTCTCTCTCTCTCTCTCTCTCTCTCTCTCTCTCTCAATCAGACATTACTCTCTCTGTCTCTCTCTCTCTCTCTCTCTCTCTCTCTCTCTCTCTCTCTCAATCAGACATTACTCTCTCTGTCTCTCTCTGTCTCTCTCTGTCTCTCTCTGTCTCTCTCTATTTCTCTCTGTCTCTCTCTCTCTCTCCCTCTCTCTCTCTCTCCCTCTCTCTCTCTCTCTCTCTCTCTCTGTCTCTCTCTCCCTCTCTCTCTCTCTCTCTCCCTCTCTCTCTCTCTCTCTCTCTCTCTCTCTCTCTCTCTCACCATGCAGAACTGGTGTGGCAGCTTAATACTGGGTGGGAGAGCCTAATAAAAAAAAAAAAAGTTAAAACATGTGGAACCACATCTGACGTTCTGTTGTGTTGTGGCTGGGCTGAAATTCAAAACTAGATCTTTAAAGTATTTCATTCACTGCATGCTCCTAAATGTCATTCTGATGGGAAGCTATAAAGACAATTCTGTCTGGTTCTGTTAAAAGTTGCTTGTCAAATCTGTTTGACCTAAGGAACAGAGGCAAAGGCACAATTTGCTGGTTGCTCATCAATTAATGAAAGAATTCAAATCCAATTAGGATATGCCCCTTTGATCTGTCATATTAGGATGGATCTTTGTGATGACAACCATTACAGCCTCATCCACTTAGTATGGACCATATGACTCGTACTACCAAACGCCTGAAAGGAAGAGATAGTGCTTGTCAAAAGGAATTTTGAAACCATCACTTAGTTTCATAACCAACAACTACATTCATCTTACAACAAACAACTATATTTGTCTTACAAATTGTATGTCTGTTTAAATTAAATGCTTCTTCCACTTCCCTCTCTGCAACACATATCTCTCAATATGTAACGGAGGATGAGAACCACACATTTAAAGGAAGAATTGTACATTTGCTTAGATAAACAATCCAATTTCGACAAGTTTAGAGATTTTTTATTTGGATCATTCTTAAAGACAACAAAGAACGTTCTGGATTACGATCCCTGTAAGGACCTCTGTGGTTATTGTTGCTACGGTGACCACCACAGTGTCCCATGCACAGTTTGCTTTCTGAATGACACCTGAGGTAAACTGGACCCTTCAGAAAGTAGTCAGGATACTTTTAGCTGCAGAAGAGCCGTAATAGACTGATGAGCGTTCTGTGGATGTATATAAACGTAGTGTGGATGTATATAAACGTAGTGTGTATTGTATTTAGTATATAGTATTTAGTCAAAGTTAATTTTGTAAATCAAGTATGCTTTTCCTCGAACGTATGAATGAGTTCTTCAACTTCCTGTCCTGTGATGCCACTTTGTCCTTCACCCCCTCTCTCATTGGTCCAGTCTTGTCAGAATCAGAATCAGAACGGGGGTTTATTCGCAATGCAAGGGTTAACAAACATAGAATTCACTTTGGCAGGAATGAGCAAACATAGAACATATATGTGGCATACTAATAAAATAAAAAATTAAATGAATACAATGTAAAATACACTACACTTCTGAAGCACAGAAAGAAAAGGCAGAGAACCTGTCCTCTCGAATGAAAACCAAACGGGTTATTTCCTGTCTGAGAGGCCTGTCCTGTGCTTCCTGATCGTCAGGCAGAGGAACCCAGTGTCCTGTTTGACTCTTACACGCACCGTTTAATAATGAAGTGCCGTGACTAACAAGCTCTCTGTTTTGGTTCTGTGTTTACTCTGGCACTCGCTCCAGTACGAGGGTGTGACTTTCATGCTGGATCTGTTAGCCATTTTGTTGTGCCACCCATGGAATTGAAGCATCCCTGATGTCGCAATTAAGTCTCCGTGACCAATAATACGGGTTTAAAGCCAGCAGATTACTAAAGCTGATGAAAACAGGACCAACGACGATAAGAGGGAGAGGAAAATACACAGTGTTCCTGAAAATTTCAACCCTTCTCTTTCACTGGCTAAATATATTCAAAGAAGGTTTTTTATTTTATTTCAAAATTATTTGCAAAAAGTGTCTTAATCCAGTAAAGTACTTTCAGTGGAGCTCTCATCCCATTTGACTATCTAACCCTGACCTTCCCTGCCCTTTCCTTCCCTGCCCCCCTGGCCTGCCGTGCCCTTCCCTGCTCTGCCTCCCTGCACCCCTGCCCCTCCTCTCCTCCCCTATGCCCTCATCCTTTCTTTCAAAAGCTCCTCTCCCCCCGCCCCACCCCACACCACCCCACACTCTCCACTTCAATCCCTAGCCCCGGGCAAGCTATCAAAAGAGATAAACCTCCAGCAATAAAACCACTTTGATCTGTGAGAAAGCTGTCAGAAGAATGTGTCTAACCTTTCAACAGGCCTGGACGGTCCAGTGTTGTCAGGAGCGCAGCGACTCAAACCCTCACTTTGTAAAACACACCGCACACCTTCTAGATGTTTTACTAAACACACTAAACACTAAACACAACCATGTGAACAAGAAACCATTCATTGTAATAAATCCAAATGAAAGTATAACCTGAATGGACTAGATTTTAGTTTTAGTTTAGATTTATGATTTTAAAATATATTCATTCTACTCTCTAACCCACATCTGTGTAATATCTCTATAAGATTAGTGTCACAGGTCTATGCAAATATTAGAAATGTTGGAAATCACATATAGGCCTCCATGCCAGAGACCTTGACATATGGAAGGATAACTACACACACACACACACACACACACACACAAGCTTGTGGTATCAGATGCCATCTCCTACTGACAACGGATATCTTACACAGAAGCTTACACACACACACACACACACACCCACCCACACACACACCCCAGGCCAGAGGCTGGTGTAAACCCAGGAAACATATGTCTCACCACACTCTCTCAACCTCCCCCTCTCCTCCCATCCTCCACCCATGATATTTTGAGCAACACAGACATTGTTCTCCCAGCAACATTTGTTCCAAAGCATCACCTCAGCTGTGAAGGTTTGAAGGAGTGTCAAGTCTCTTTCACATCAAACATTTTGTTTTCGATTTATTTTTCCTTTGCAAGCTGGCTGATTTTAATTATTTATTGCACGTCTGCGGGACAAGTGTTAACACAGGATCTTACATAGAATAATTGGCGCTCATAAAGAAAATAGTTGATTTTGCCTGAAATAGAAATGATGGAAGTGAAGTCACACCAAAGACTTGTGCCGTCTTGATAATGCACGTGGCTGACTTGATTCTGTTTGTTTGCGAAATGGTCCTACTAATATTTCAACGACTTTGCAACAGTAGGGCTAATTCAGCTATTCAAAACGTATTGAATAAGTCATTCAGTTGAAAATCCAGGGAGGGAAGAGAGTGTAGAAAGGCTGAGGTGGAGGCAGACTGTGTCAAGGTTGAAGTCTTTAGTCAATATGAATGGATCCCTTGTCACAACTGCAGACCACAGTCACCTCCATGACAGTCTATGAAGGATAAAAAGGAGTGAGAGCGAGCGAGGATGTGAGAGACAGGAGAACGAGAGAGAGAGAGACAGAGAGATAAAGATAGAGAAAGAGAGAGAGAGATAAAGAGAGAGAGAGAGAGAGAGAGAGTGAGAGAGTGAGAAAGAGAGAGAGAGAGATAAAGAGAGAGAGAGTGAGAGAGTGAGAAAGAGAAGCTGATAGAGCAAGCAAGAGAGCAGTGAAGCGAAGATAATGCAGTCACTCTGGAGGGGAGCTCGACATTTTCTACCTGTCAGGAAAAGGCCGGTGAAGACGCGTGTCTCTATCAAACCGCTGCCACGCCGCCCCTAAAGCCTGACCCTGGGCCAGTCAATGACATGAAAGCCTTAAAGTAAGTATCGCTCAAACAACAAGCTGTTGGTTCTTTCCCCTTGAAGTTTAAAGCCTTCTTCAAACCAGCTCTCCTCCTCTTTCAAGAGGCACCGGTATAGAACACTTAAGTGCATTGTGGAAAAATGACTCAAAATCAGTTTTTATTGTAATTATTTTTTTCACATATCTCAGCAGATTTGCATGTTGAGAACCTCATTAAAGTAAAGTGATATGTTGCCAGATTTATCCTTGAAGGGTAGATGGAATTTCTAGATGGTGACTTTTTCGTTATTAGTCCGCTGAACCATCTCCATCTGCCAGGTCTGGTGCCCTCTCAGGTAACCTCTATAACTGACTCACTTGTGCTCCTTAATATTTCATACTATGAGTATAAATTATTACCGTTACGTTTAGAGAGGTGTGAAGAGAGGAAGGATGAGGAGGCAGGTGGATGATGACTGATGAGGAGGGATGAGGAGGTGGTTGGATGAGAAGGGAGGAGGGAGGTGGATGATGACTGATGAGGAGGGATGAGGAGGTGGGTGGATGAGAAGGGAGGAGGGAGGTGGATGATGACTGATGAGGAGGGATGAGGAGGCAGGTGGCTGAGGAGCTGAACTGGCCCTTGTTCCATCTGAGGCACCCACACAAACATGCACACAGTTTAAAGTTCAAGTAGTCAGGTGGCTGAGCGATAAGGGAGTTGGGCTGGTAATCAGAAGGTTCCCAGTTCAAAACCCAGCTGTGCCAACATGGTGTTGTGTCCTTGGGCAAGGCACTCCCCCTTCCTGCCTCAGGGGGAATGTTCCTGTCCTTGCAGTAAGTTGCTCTGAAGAAGAGCATCTGATAAATGACTTAAAGTTAATTTAAGTTTATTAGCTGTTTGTATCAAGTCCAGGTATGTTGTCCTCTTGATAATCCCTAGACTCTAAACCATAAAGAAAAACTACATATGCACAAAGGTGCACGCACACACACACACGCACACACAGAGAGAGAGAGAAACACAGCTCACTGAGTCCTATTGGCTGCTGTGATCATCCAAAGGCCTGGGGTTTTTAAAGCCACATGGAGAAAAACACATTGTGTATTCCAGCCCCTGTGTCTGAAATATTCAGCCTCACTAGCATTTCTATTCTTAGCCTCCTTTTCTACTGTTGGACAACATTTGCCCAGGACAGCAGACATCTACATCTACGTGCTTCAGTGTGTCTTTAAATGTTTAATTACGGTCATTATAAATGACATATTTTCCTTTCATGGTGGGGAAGCACCACAAGACAGCACATTATCTGTCATAGCCTCATAAATCTCCAGATCACCATTAAAACGATCAAGTCAACCCAAAGCTATGGTCATATAAACCTGTAACAGGCAGATCCAATGATGGTATTTGTATTATCAACACAGTCAAACAAATTACAAAGGCGAGAAACATACAATATTGTTCCATTACTAGTTTGTTTAAATATATAAGAAATGTGTACCTCACACACATTAGGAGACAGAGGAGCTTTTAGAAACCTCTAACAGTGAACCACCTGGGACTGTGTCCACTTGGTAAAGACCAGTACTTATCAACACCATGAAATTGTTTGGACATATAACGTTAATAGGTAATTATGTGGTTTATATCTCACCTTTCCAATTCCCTGTCCTTCCTGTCCACTACCTGAACAGCTAAGTGTCCTAATGAATTGGATTGAACTGAGCCCCTGTGGAGAATATGATGGGAACATGATCCTCAAAGGAGCCTGCAAAGGCTAATTAGCTGCTTGTATGCCAACTGTCATTCTTCATAGACAAAACAGACCGTACCATTTTAGAAGAACTGCTTTAACTTTCCAAGGACATTTTCTACAAAGTTCCCTCTGTTGAGTATATAAAGATCTATGTGGCAATGAGCAAACAATATCACTCATCTTCAGACTTCAGCATGTTCAGCCTTTTAATCCACAGCTACTAATCAGGTTTTGAAATAAAACAAAATACAAATGTGTCTATGTGATCTATTTGTACCAACCAACCTTCCTACCAACCAAACAGGGTGATCTGACTTCGTCTATTAAGGGAATTAGTACGTTGGCCAACATAAAACAGTATAATGTCTCAGATTATGCTCTCATATGACTTCAGATAGGCCCACTGTAATTTATGCCAATTTTCACATGTTTAATGTGATGCCATCCACTGTGAATTATTGATAACAGGTTGTTGCATGCTGGGTGGAAGAGAGGAAAACACGGAATTGAATTTAGAAATTCTCAAAAGGGAGGAAACCAGTTTCAATCAGAACAAAAATGTCATTTCATTATTAGTTGTTTTAGTTGGATTACATTAATTAAATACCAACAAAGTGGAGACAGTGTTGAACTACAAAAAAACAACCTAAATGGTACAAAAGCAGTTTGGTCAGAACATATACCCACTTATAGGAGAAAGCCAGCGTTTGAACACTATCAATGTCAAGCAATGAGTCCAAACTGAGCAAGAGAAACATTTACGCCTGATTCAATGATGATTATCAGGCTTCCACAGAGCTTAATAACAACTCATTCATTAGAATCAGGTGTGCTTGAACAGGGAAACATCTAAAACCTTCATGGACAGCGGCCCTGGAGGACCAGGATCTGACACCCGTGATTTAAAGCCAAAATGCCCTTTTTGTCTGTGTTATGGAGCATGTTTTCCCTTCGCAGCCTCTTGACTGTGTGTGAACCAGCTGGGTCCTAATGCACTTTGATGTGTTTGCATGGTCGTCGGATGCACTTTACTATGACGCACGGGAAACAACACATCCTCCCAAGGGATGCAGAGGATGAGTTTGACTGACTCATCCCAAAGAAGTGAGGAGAGCCAGGGGGATAATATCCTGCCCTGCAGTACAGTCAATTGATTTTTATTGCTGCAAAATTACATGGAGTCACGGGGTACCTGCTGAAACTAATAGTCCAAATCCAGAGCATGATAGAATTCAGACATGAACTGTAAATTGGAGTAAACTCGATCACAATGCTGACGAGTATTGAAAAAAACAAAACATTGCTGTGTTTTAAAAAAAACACTTTGTCACTTTCAATCACATGGTAAAAAAACCCAGGCTGAGCATATTTATCTGCGAAATCATCAGAAAATCCAGTCCAGAGAGATTTGACATGGATTGATCACTCTGGACTAATAAAGAAGACTCACTACTAATAACTATCACCCAGAGACATTTAGATTGCTCTTAAGAACTGTCAGTCACCCTTCTTAGGTAGCTGGTAGGTCATTATACAGACCAAATGTTAGAGTGAACTGCTGTCAGACTGTGAATGAGTAATCCTATCCCAGGTACTGTTGATGCTCTCCTCCACTGCTAAGTTCCATCACGATTCATACATTATGCAACACAGAGAGACTATAGCCCTCGTAATCAATGGTGAACTGAATATCACATCCATCCATGCAAACAGAAAACGATCCCCTGGTTTCCTTGGAGTCCGTTGCTTGGACACTCAGGTAGTGGATGAGCTCTTTAGAGGAGGAGTTATGGATTTTCAGGACATTCTCTGACCGCCCTGGTTCAAAATCAGCTATTGATGGATGTTTGATCATTAGCTTTGATGAGATCCTTCTTGTCCTCATTGCTCGTGGTCAAATGATTCCCGCCTCAAGCCATGCTATCGAGCAAGACACTCATGGTGCTTGAGTCTTACACCTTCTCCATTCTGATCAAAGGAATTTTTACGATTTAGCCAGTCATCCACACAAAACCGCAGGATTACGTCATTTAAAACAGAGCTTTTGGAAAACCCCGACCAAAGTAAAGGTTTTTGAAAACTCCAGTTTTTGCGTTTGAGTGTGGACATGAATAAGTGATGTTTCACGTTCCGGAACACCTGATTCTAATGAAGAGTCATTACCAGGCTTCCACAGAGCTTGACGACAACAACCCATTGATCAGAATCAGGCGTGCTAGAACAGGGAAACATCTGAAACCTTCAGGACAGTGGCCCTCGAGGACCAGGGGTGCCCACCACTGCTATAGAGGATGTGGTCAGGTGCTCACAGATCTGCTCAGTGCTCATGTGATGGATCTCACCAGTCTTTCAGCCTTGTTTTCCTTCACAAAAACCCATGGCTGTCCTGTCCAGGACATGGGTGATCTCATGGACCAACGAGGTGCTACTTGTTTTTTAATGTAGAGAGTAGGAGCTGGTTCTGCATGACAGAACAAGGGTCATTCATAATCATCAGCTCAACTCCCCTGAATAATCCAAGCAGAACAGCCACTCTGGGAGAATCCCAAATTACTGCAGATCACTTCCAACTGTCTCAGTGTGAGAAGGTGCTGTGGAAGTTAAACATTCATGATAGAAAGGAGTTTCCCCCGGGACCAATAAATTATTCTGAATCTGAAACTCTTTGTAATGCATGTAGAATATAGAGAAAATATATGACTGAGAGAAAGTAAAAGAGGTAGATTTTTAAGGAACTGTCCAGTATTAATTAATATTGACTTGATCCCAAAGCAGACTACCATTAAACAGCAGATACTGTGTTCACCTATTGTTGTGGACAGTATGGTCCTCTTCAATGCACAGATGAGACCCTGATACTGGCTAATCAGTTTGCTTATTGCTCTGTTCCAGAATGCTTGTCGTTCTCCATTATGTTCCAGCAGACACCTGCAGTTGGTTTCTTTGCATGCGGTCCACACATGACATCAAAGGCTGCCATCCCTTAACACGCACATGCTGGGGACACGTGTCACCATGGGATACTATTTTATGTCATTGCATATGAATGTGTTCTTAATTCAACTGAGAATACACTTTTTTTTGTTACAAATCAATGCTACCAAAACAAGACTAGTGTTTAACAAATATAAACCTCCCCATAACATTTTTGTACACGTAATAATATTTGTAACATTTTAAAAGCGTAATATTTTTGTGTTTTTGTAATAATAGATGAGCTTCTTTTAAGACATCCGCGTGTTTTGAACGCTCCACTCCGGGTTTTGACTCAAACCATTTTCAACCTCAGCGTGGCTTCATGTGGCGCTCGTGCAGCGTACTGACGGCAAGGTGCACGAGCCATAGACATAAGGCACGAGCTGTACAGACTGGGGCTCGAGCACAGGCGGACCTTATAATATTAGTGTTTACTCAGTGTTAGTGTTTATACAGTTAGAATAAAACCACACTAACACCAAGGATTAACTCCAGCCGTGCTTGCTGATTTCTTTCATCATCTGTGTTGTCCCAACATAAGGTAGGTTAAATGTGCGCAAATTGTTCTTTCATTCATTTACTTAGGCTGTATCGTTAATACTAATATTAATCATGTTTTGCGAACAAGCCGTTGCCGTGCTCTCTTGTAAACTATTGAAACACAGCATTTTTTTGTGTGAAATGAGTGAAGCTGTAACTACACCATAC
Organism: Protosalanx chinensis; assembly: GCA_030340685.1. Classification (NCBI taxonomy): domain Eukaryota; kingdom Metazoa; phylum Chordata; class Actinopteri; order Osmeriformes; family Salangidae; genus Protosalanx; species Protosalanx chinensis. Next base: position 1,674,806 of record CM059332.1, read on the forward strand.
TGAGAAGCAAAATTGCGAAATGTCACAGGTCGCTTTTCAAAGTAAGATTATATTACGGTCCTTTTGCCTTATAATCCTTACGTGTAACTGTTTCGAAAATACCATATGGACCTTTATTTTACAACAGCGCACAAGTAACGAACAATTCGATATGCTGTTAGTTACGTTTATTTACATGCCGGTTTCAATGAAACACACATGCTTCCATCACAAGGATACTGATTCTAATGAAAAAACGGCTAAATATAGTCCTATTCTTAGATGCCATTACCCTACTGACCGTCCAACATGTCACTTTTACATTGATGTGTACACAGGCGCACATATTGGAGAGCCAGAGTATCGCTGTGGCTCAAAGAAAGGATGTTTAAATCCCATCACTCATACAGATGTGAGGTATGATACAGTCACAAGGCACTCGTGGCAGCTTCACTTTCTTAGTGTTAATTTGCCAGAGAACAAGCAGCATATTTAATGAGTTTTGCTTCTCCACCCCCACCCCCCCTCACCCCCCCCCCCCTCATCCCCCCACTCAATCTCAAAGCAGAGAAGTCTTCTCTTATCTCTTAGAGATGAGAACAATTTCACACTATCTGTGGATTCCTCAACCCCTAATGTGGGGGGAAGGTTTCTCCCTTCATTACATACACACACACACACACACACACGTGCACACACACACAGATCTGTAGTGGCACCATCGGATGGCATAGACGGTAGCAATAAGCCACTCATGTCTCATCTGGGCTCAGGGACAGAGTCAGTGTTGAACCTCTGGCAACAGGCCTCGTGTTCATGATATTTGTCCAGACCAGATCCAGAATGTGGCTCCTGAGTGAGTTAACCATGGCCAGGCCTGGTGTCGAGCAGGGATTCCTGTGGCCAGCTGAACCTTCAGAATAGCAGGAATACAGTATGGTGAGGTAATGTTGCTCACAGCCACCATCCTGCTTAGAGAGGGACTTAGAGTAGCATCGTGTTTTAGCCAATATCAGTGTTGCCAAATGTGTTAACATTCTTGGCAGACAAGGGAAGGTTCACTTCACCCTCACAGCTTCTAAACAGCCTCAGTAGGGACAAGACGGCACTCTGGATGCTGGCAACTGATAGAGGACACCTTCGGGGGGGGGGGGGGGGGGGGGCAGGAGCAGCATTTTTAAAACTCAATTTCTACACATTTATCAGACGCTTTTATCCAGAGTGACTTACAGCAAGTACAGGGACATTCCCCCCCCCGAGGCAAGTAGAGTGAAGTGCCTTGCCCAAGGACACAAAGCCATGTTGCCATAACCTGCAACCTTCTGATCACTAGCCCGACGCCTTCCCACTCAGCCACCTGACTCCCACTCTTCAGTATCCACTTTCTATATAGTTTCTAGCTTCTGTGGACATTCTGCCAGAATGTAAACGATTACGTGTTTATTCTTTCTCTAATGAAGTTTACCTATCATGTTTGCTTTCTAGACCCTGGGGGCCCTGAAGACTATAAAAAAGATGGGTATTGCTGAAAGAGGCTGTTGAAGGGCAGTGATGAAATAATCTTTAATCGTGAGCTGTCAGGGGTGCCCATAAGAGGTCAGATGTCATCGATCCTTTCATAAGCATGGCTGCGTCTCACGGCGATGATGAGTCAATATGTTAGTCCTCTGATGCGCAGCAGAAACTCAGCGAGGGTCCTTTAGGATGGGAACGTATTTGAATCAAGCGGCACGTTCTGTATTTGATGAGGACCACCTAATCCTGTGCTGTTGTGTTGCTTTTGAAGAGGATCCATTGTGAAGGCAGGATGCCGTCTGTTTTGGAGCCCTCTCTCTTTTACGCTCACTGCCAAAGTCTGCCAGTTTGACCACAGGGGGTACTTCAAGCACCCTCGGTTGCTTCCTGTTATCTCAGGCTCGTGGTCCGATTGGCTCTCTTAGCTGCTCGAGTTGGCAGACGGGGAGCCGTCGGAATGAATGGTTTTAATTTCTACAGCTTTTCTCTCACGCGTTTTTCTTCTCCTGAGAGAGTGTGAGCCATGCGCATCTCAACGGGATGCCACTGGAGGAGCCTTTGTATTTCGCTCTGCGCAGTGGAATAGAGTTGAACTTCAACGACTGGAATGTCATTTTCAAAAGTCTGTCTTTTATTGGAATGCAGACCATCGGCCATCTCCCTCCCTAGACTCTCAGCTCCCTTAGATTAGTCAGTGCTTGTCCTCTCCAGATTAACTAGCTCTATACTGTGACTTCCAGCAGGCCTTACAGCCATGCGTATCAGGAAGTACAGCGGCTTTATCGTTTTACTGGACCTACATGTTGCTGCCCCGTGTTTAAATGAGGAACATGTGTAAACCCCCCCCCAGATTCAGCCAAGCATACGCTCAGACCCCCAGAACGAAGGGCGAGATCTTGAGTCGGAAGTCTACAGCGGTGAATCTCGCATGAGCTCCTGCATTAAATCACGGTGTTACGGAGTGTCACTGTACCAGGGTAGTTTATCGTCCCCGGGTTTTCCTTCACTGCACACCGACAGTGGAAGGATTGTCTGATCTTCCAGTCTAGCCTCTGGGTCCACGTTGCCTGAGGCTAACAAGGCTTTCTGCTCTATTCCATTGAGGGCCCGTGACATAGCGGTGCATTGGCATTCATTAGCCTAGCGACAATTCTAGCGTGTCCAGGGAGCTGGAACCAAGTTGTGGAGGGGGAGGTGCTGCTCAGTTCTCCTTCAATTATCCCGCCAGTGCTATTAGCTACAAGATTGAGATTTTGTCTTCTTCTCTCCTTCCCTCCAGTGGTTTCGTGGGGATCTACTGACTTTCTTTGTACGGTACCATTAATGTCAAAGCACGAGCTGCTTGAAACGCCATTGTCTGATAGGCTGGCTTTTATGAGCTGTTCACCACAACTAGGGCTTGGGTCGATATAAAGACATACTGTGGCCCCGCATTTGCCAGGAGACGGTGTTGATTCTGGGAGGGAGAGAGAGACCGAGAGAGAGAGAGACCGAGAGAGAGAGAGAGACCGAGAGAGAGAGAGACCGAGAGAGAGAGAGACCGAGAGAGAGAGAGACCGAGAGAGAGAGAGACCGAGAGAGAGAGAGACCGAGAGAGAGCGAGAGAAAGCCATGTGTGCTTGCCTTCCAGCTATTGAAACATGCCTGGACTGTGAAAAGCCAAGGCCATTGTTGGGTAACATATTCCATCAAGGGAAGCCTGTTGTCCGACTGAGGGGGGGTTGGGGGGGTGGTAGGTGAGGGGGGAGATGGGGGGGGGGGGGTGGTGAGTAAAATGTTTGCTCGCTCTTCATCTCCATGTCTCTCTTTATTGGTGTGTTCTTGTGAGAGCAAGTCAAGCCAAAGCATCATGATCAGGCACACCTGATGGCACATGAGTTAAAATGGCTCCGTCTGAAGAAACCACATCAAATATTGAGCTCATCTGCGGTGGGGGACATGTGGACACGGTTTCCACCACAATCCAGTCAATGTCACTCAATTGACTCGACAATGACACTTGTAGATTAGCAGTATGCTCATCTGTCACATGGGTTACAACCCCATAACTGCAGGCTAGACATATTGGCCTACTGACTAGAAATATGGCAGATTTATTTTGCTCTCTCTTTCTCTCTCTCCCTCCCTCCCTTTCTCTCTCCCTTTATCTCTCTCTTTATCTTCCTGTTTCTTGCTCTCTTTCTTATCTTCCTCTTGCTTTGTATCTTTTTTTTCTTCTTAATCTGTTCTCTCCCTCTCTCTCTCTCTCTCTTTCTCTCTCTCTCTCTCTCTCTCTCTCTCTCTCTCTCTCTCTCTCTCTCTCTCACACACACACACACAGATCCAAACAGACAGGCTTCAGAATCCACACTCCATCACCCTGATCATTCAATGATCTGATTACCCTGCACCAAATGTCTTAAAGGCTGGCAGGCTGGCAGACACACCACCGCAAGTAAACCCTTGTCTTAAAGACTGGCAGAACCATCATACTCATTTTTTGTTTGTCATCTTTGAATTTGGGAGCTTTACTGAAACAATTAGGAACTATTATAGAGCCTAGTCTGATATGAAAGGAGCAGTGCTTTAAGTGGCTGCATTAAGTGAAGAACAAAATCATTTTCTCCAGGGTTTTTTTTCTCCAACTGAATCAGACATTCTCAAGCACAGAAAGAAAGGCTGATGGTTGTGCTTTTTTTAATGAAGGTTTCCTATCAATGATTCCCATTCTCCAACCCTCTTATGGTTAGATATACTTTTTATTTAAGGAAGCCACCCTATGCTTAGAGCCGGTCCTCATCACAATGAGCGCTCTAGGATCAGCTCCTCTGTGGGTGGCACTCTAGCTGTTTAAATTGGTTTTCTAGTGCAGTGACACCCTATTTCTCTGCCACCCTGCACATCACACACTAAGCACATATCCATTACAAAGCAATTGTGCCTCAATGATCCCATATTAATGCGTGCGGAGGAGAAACACGCAACGGTTGCAATTGTGACCATGTCACCTGAATGGCTTTTCAACGAACGGAGGAATGATAACAGCTGAGAGGGACTTTCACCCTCCAGGTCTTCAGGTTTCTCACGGCGGGAAAATCTCTGGTGTTTATTGAACAACTGAGCTGTTCCCATCAGTATTCAGCTGCTGTCATGGAGACCGTCTCCCTTGCTTTTCCGGAAAAAGAGAGAGAGAGAGGGAGAGAGAGAGAGGCAGAGAGAGAGAAACAAAGAGAGAGAGAAACAGAGAGAGAGAGAAACAGAGAGAGAGAGAAACAGAGAGAGAGAGGGAGAGAGAGAGAGAGAAACAGAGAGAGAGAGGGAGAGAGAGAGGGAGAGAGAGGGAGAGAGGGAGAGAGAGAGAGAGAGAGAGAGTAACGTAAAGAGTGTTGCTTTTACCCTCTGGTGAATTCAGAAGAGCTACTATTTGAGCTATCAAATATTTTGAATGTGTTTAGAAGAAAAAGAAACGATCTAAAGAATGTGTCATCATGTCTGCCTCAGACCAGCACCATCTGCGTCTGGTGACGGCAGAGCTAACGCTAACGAGTTAACTAATGACCGTATCGACATTCAAAGCTAGACAGCATCTTAACATTGTCGCTTCTATTGGACAGCTGTCTAGTGGCAGTGTACCCTTCTTCTATTGGAGAGCTGTCTAGTGGCAGTGTACCCTTCTTCTATTGGACAGCTGTCTAGTGGCAGTGTACCCTTCTTCTATTGGACAGCTGCCTAGTGGCAGTGTACCCTTCTTCTATTGGACAGCTGCCTAGTGGCAGTGTACCCTTCTTCTATTGGACAGCTGTCTAGTGGCAGTGTACCCTTCTTCTATTGGACAGCTGTCTAGTGGCAGTGTACCCTTCTTCTATTGGAGAGCTGTCTAGTGGCAGTGTACCCTTCTTCTATTGGACAGCTGCCTAGTGGCAGTGTACCCTTCTTCTATTGGAGAGCTGTCTAGTGGCAGTGTACCCTTCTTCTATTGGACAGCTGTCTAGTGGCAGTGTACCCTTCTTCTATTGGACAGCTGTCTAGTGGCAGTGTACCCTTCTTCTATTGGACAGCTGCCTAGTGGCAGTGTACCCTTCTTCTATTGGACAGCTGTCTAGCGGCAGTGTACCCTTCTTCTATTGGAGAGCTGTCTAGTGGCAGTGTACCCTTCTATTGGACAGCTGTCTAGTGGCAGTGTACCCTTCTTCTATTGGAGAGCTGTCTAGTGGCAGTGTACCCTTCTTCTATTGGACAGCTGCCTAGTGGCAGTGTACCCTTCTTCTATTGGAGAGCTGTCTAGTGGCAGTGTACCCTTCTCCTTGGTTGTCCTGGCAGATACAGGCCTTCTTCAGTGCTGAATAGTGGAGAAAGACAAGGGTGGTATTGCTGTTATTAGGTTTACTCTCCCTGCCAGAAAAGGGCTTTTGCCTGAGCTGGAAAATGACTCAAAAAGTATTTTCCACCGTGACTTTATATGGTGATGTGGCCGCGGTTAGTTAGGGTGTCGGGTTAGTAATCAGATGGTTCCAATCCCGGCTGTGTCAACATTATGTTGTGTCCTTGGACAAGGCACCTCACCCTACTTGCCTCAGGGAGGGAATGTCCCTGTACTTGGCTGTAAGTTGCTCTGGATAACAGCGTCTGATAAATGAACTGAATGTAAATTATATTAAATGAGAGGAGTGAGGTGAAGCCTCACCTTACAGGCTGGGATGACTTGCTGAACATGCTGTCATCTGTCTGTTATTTTCTATGATGAATCACAGTCAGGAAGAAGAACAAATGTTCATTAATCATGCAATGTGACACACACACACACACACGTTCTGGAGTGGCTGCTGAAGACATTGTTCCTTTACTCAGTCCTCTTATCGTTTCTCTGAGGGCTGCCAGGAGCAGTGGTCGACCATATCAACATCAACCAGGGGATTAGTCCAAGAGCTCAGCCATGTCCAGGGGACAGGAGAGAGATTTGATCTTCATGTTATTACATTGCTGGTTTTTTTGTTGATTCGATAGTATTTTTTATGTGGGGAGGAAGCATGGGGAGAACATGTACTCTCCACCCTGGAAGGGAAGCTCACCTTAGCACTGATCAGGGTCCCATGCTGGAATCGAACCCAGAACCGTCCTCGTGTGAGGTGGCAGTGGCGTCACATTGGCATAGATGCTTTGTAAACATCAGTTTAGTAGCCCCCCCCCAACACACACACGTTAGCCACATCTGCAGTGCCCAGTCAGCAGCTGCCTCCCCCTCCCCCTCCCCCCCCTTCCTCCCCCTGTGACAGGGCTGTGTGGATGAGTCAGGGGAATGACACAGATGCCTGCGGCGCTGAATCTCCTTGCAGAGACGGGCAGGCGCGCTCACGCAGCACAGCAGAACAAAGAGACCGCACAGTCCACTTAGGAAGGGGCTCTGTGTGATGTGGGGGGCCACAGACTCCTCCGGGTCCCCGCTTCTGAAGGCCGGCCCCTGCCTCTCTTCCCGCACTGACATGGGACTGATAGGGGGCTGGTGTCACCATGCACAGGCTTCTGTTTAACGTTGAGAGGACATTTGCAACACAAACAACATGCAAATATCCCTTCACCTCTGAGTGAACACTGTGGAGTGGAATATCGAGAGTCATGTCAGTCAGATCTCAGGACTTTGGGAGAATTCTTACTCGACCTATGAACCTTGATGCAGTCACATGTACCAAGGTACTGCTGGTCCTGGTGTAAACATCTGTGTCATCGTATGCCGCTGCCCAGTCTAGCGGCTGTAGGTCAGGTACCAGTCTCACAGGACACCCTGGCTGTCCAATCAGGCTGCTCTAACAAGACGGCCAAGACAGCCAGCGAGAGGGAGAGAAGGAGAGGGAGGGAGAGAAGTAGAGGGAGGGAGGGAGAGAAGGAGAGGGAGGGAGGGAGAGAAGGAGAGGGAGGGAGGGAGAGAAGGAGAGGGAGGGAGGGAGAGAAGGAGAGGGAGGTAGGGAGAGAAGGAGAGGGAGGGAGAGAAGGAGAGGGAGGGAGGGAGAGAAGGAGAGGGAGGGAGGGAGGGAGAGAAGGAGAGGGAGGGAGGGAGAGAAGGAGAGGGAGGGAGGGAGAGAAGGAGAGGGAGGGAGGGGTAGAGAGGCAGAGAGGTAAGGGGATGGGGGGAGAGGGAGTAACAGAGTGAGAGAGAGAAAGCCACCTATTTTAACCAAAGAGATTAATTTAAGAGCCCCATTACACAGGATAAGCTGTAGCGAAACTGCTAAAAATAGAAGAAGGAGCCTATTTGTACACATCCTCAGAACCACCAATCTTAAAGAGACTTAACTGCCTAGCTTTAATTGTCTAGAACACAGAGATAAATGTTACCTCACAGGGGAGATGTGTTATTCTAACCAATGGACAGATTTCCAGATTTCATAAAGAGAGTTGAGTCACGAGTCAAGGCATCATCATTTCATAATAGAATGGAAATAGAAGAATGGGTATAGAGGGCTACCTTGCTGTTTTATATTATTGGTATCTGGGAGTCTGTTGAAAGGGAGTAAGAGATGAATGCGATGTTGTCTAGACCAGCAGATTAGCAGCTTCACCTGATTTTCTCCATCTCTGGGGATTATCCTCAACAGGAACATTCCTCCTCCAACCAGAGCCATCAGGTTTACTTATGACCATGGCTCAGGGTCGCCATAACCACCAGACGTCTTCAATACAACTGGTTGAAACTGGCCAATCAGGAGGGCTTGAGCAGTGCTGTGTGTAATTCAAAATGGTGGCTCGTACATACGATTTTATTTCGTAGTTTTTTTCTTCTCCCCCCCCCCCCAATTGGCATTAATTGAAACATGCCTCCAAGCACCCAGCCAGGCTTCCCAGCCGAGGTCTTTCCCAGCAGGGACGCCCTCTGTAGCAGAGCTCCTCTCCATCCTTCTGTGTTTCCCCCCCGGCTGGCTGTGTGTGTGTGGGTGTGTGTGTCTTTTAGAATGTATTCATTTTTCATGTTGTACAGGGAAACACCATCTTAGCTTTGTTAAATGGTTCAGTTACATAAGGTACTGAGTGGAAACATGGTGGAAACACCAATATTGTTAGCCTACTTTCATCTTGTACAGTTTACAGCATCATGTTTTCCAGCATCTACTTGTTGAGTAACAGACTAACAGCCACAGTCCGACTAAGCAACATCACCTGATGTCCTGGGAACTTGATACACAAACTTGAATTTTTAAGAGACCACAGTCACAGCTGCAGCTCTCAATTCAATGACCAACATGTTTTTATTGTAATTTTCTTACGACATCAAGCTGCCCAGTTCTGTAACACCACGCTGTTACACCTTTGAACAATATTCCATACCTCAGCATGTGTGATGTTGGCTCTTTTGCTCGTAAATAAAGGAGAGAGACTGGGTGTAGGTAGTCACAACATATGCGCCGTGGATTCATCTCCAGTAGAAAGCCCTTGCTGGCGTTGCGGTGTGGCGGAATGGCCCAGCGAGGGCTAGGGCCCTAAAACTCTGCCAGATTTAATTTCACGCTTGACAGATCACGGCCTCTGAGACGCTGACATTTACATGGGCCTTCTATACCACTGCCAGTCACTACAGGCCCGCGGCACTGGCTAAATCAGGCACACAAGAGCCAGTGAATGAGGATGGCAAGGAGAGAGAGAGACAGAGAGAGACAGAGAGAGAGAGAGGAGAGGGAGAGAGGGAGGAGAGAGAGAGAGATAGAGAGAGAGAGGGAGGGAGAGAAGGAGGAGAGGAAGAGAGAGAGGGAGAGAAAGAGGAGAGGGAGAGGGGGGGAGAGGGAGATAGAGAGAGGAACAATTTGGTGGAATTACATGTAGGGAGGAAAGAGATGGAAATGAATGGCGGTTCATGAGAATAGTCTACATTAGAGCGTCACCGTTGTATCAGAATGTCACATCTTTTTGTGGAACGACACGTTTGAATCGATCCTCAGAGACCTTTGCCTTCGCATGCATCTGCAGCACAAAGCTAATGAGCTTCTTTTGGCTGTTTGTTGATGTGTCTGCCAGTCTTAGCGCCACATGTTTTTATCCCCTCACACAGTTTCCAACCTAAATAACAAAGGCAAATGTGCCAAACAGCTCAGTTATCCAGCGCTAATGTATCATCTCTGTCCCTTCTGCCATTGGTTAGACTACAATACCTGGACCAATCACATTGGAGTGGCTCTCTGGCCAAGACCTTTAGCCAATGAGATTCAGGGCAGTAATGTTTGTGGGTGGAGCTTTCAGATGTTTTCAGTTTGAGAAAACAGCCACTAAAAATAAAAACACAGAGACCCACTATCGCACACAGAATCGGCGTAGATGTTAACCCCACTGAATGGTGTAAATACCATTACAGCGATTGTATATCAACCATGTACAGAATTCCAGTCATGTGGTGAAGTTGATCCAGTCCCAGTTTTTACCAGGGATTATCGTTCATCTGCTCAACTCATGACATGTCCTCAGTTTGGCTGTCCTGTCCGTCTGTGACCTCCACCAATCAGATCCACATGCTGGGCTGACCCCTGCAGGCAGGAGGGGGGGGGGAATCCTATTTCCTACATACATGCATGTGTACACATGATGCATGCCAAAAGACAAACATATATACATGCATGTTCATTTACACACACACACACAATCCCTTTCATTCCCTGGTATACTCTGCATGGTATACTCTGCATGGTATACTCTGCATGGTATACTCTGCATGGTATACTCTGCATGGTATACTCTGCATGGTATACTCTGCATGGTATACTCTGCATGGTATACTCTGCATGGTATACTCTCCATGGTATACTCTGCATGGTATACTCTGCATGGTATACTCTGCATGGTATACTCTGCATGGTATACTCTGCATGGTATACTCTGTATGGTATACTCTGCATGGTATACTCTGCATGGTATACTCTGCATGGTATACTCTGCATGGTATACTCTGCATGGTATACTCTGCATGGTATACTCTGCATGGTATACTCTGCATGGTATACTCTGCATGGTATACTCTGCATGGTATACTCTGCATGGTATACTCTGCATGGTATACTCTGCATGGTATACTCTGTATGGTATACTCTGTATGGTATACTTTTACACGCGTGCTGAAATAAGCTGCGTAAACGGTTTGGAAGACAGTGCACGCGTGCAGTAACGTTCAAACTGAGCTCTTTTCTAAACTGTCGTTCTAGTTGCCAGGTTCCTGTGTTTGCAGCCCCCTTCTCTGAGTTGCCAGGCTGGCAGGAACTGTTTGCCGTCTGATTTTAAAGTCTTTTTATTCTTCTTGTGTCTTTGTACATTTGTTGTCACTTGTCAGTGCACACAGTAGAGCCAGTGAACACAGTAGAGCCCTCAGTAGAGCCAGTGCACACAGTAGAGCCAGTGAACACAGTAGAGCCCTCAGTAGAGCCAGTGCACACAGTAGAGCCAGTGAACACAGTAGAGCCCTCAGTAGAGCCAGTGCACACAGTAGAGCCAGTGAACACAGTAGAGCCCTCAGTAGAGCCAGTGCACACAGTAGAGCCAGTGAACACAGTAGAGCCCTCAGTAGAGCCAGTGCACACAGTAGAGCCAGTGAACACAGTAGAGCCCTCAGTAGAGCCAGTGAACACAGTAGAGCCAGTGAACACAGTAGAGTTCTCAGTAGAGCCAGTGATCACAGTAGAGCCAGTGAACACAGTAGAGCCCTCAGTAGAGCCAGTGCACACAGTAGAGCCAGTGAACACAGTAGAGCCCTCAGTAGAGCCAGTGCACACAGTAGAGCCAGTGAACACAGTAGAGCCCTCAGTAGAGCCAGTGCACACAGTAGAGCCAGTGAACACAGTAGAGCCCTCAGTAGAGCCAGTGCACACAGTAGAGCCAGTGAACACAGTAGAGCCCTCAGTAGAGCC
>CM059332.1:1686653-1711653 GCA_030340685.1 Protosalanx chinensis
GTAGCATACTCTCTCTCCCCCCTCTTTCTCTCTCTCTCCCCCCCCTCTCTCTCTCTCTCCCCCCCCCTCTCTCTCTCTCTCTCCCCCCCCCCTCTCTCTCTCTCCCCCCCCTCTCTCTCTCTCTCCCCCCCTCTCTCTGTCTCTCCCCCCCTCTCTCTCTCTCTCCCCCCGCTCTCTCTCTTCTCTCTCTCTCCCCCCCTCTCTCTCTCTCTCCCCCCGCTCTCTCTCTCCCCCCCCTCTCTCTCTCTCTCCCCCCGCTCTCTCTCTTCTCTCTCTCGCTCTCTCTCTTCTCTCTTTCTCTCTCTTTGTCTCTCTCTCACTCTCTCCCCCCCTCTCTCTCTCTCTTTGTCTCTCTCTCTCACTCTCTCCCCCCCCCTCTCTCTCTCTCTCTCTCTTTGTCTCTCTCTCTCTAACCCAATGCGTCCTTCCTGTGATGTGTTAAACTCCGACGGCCTGTGATGGCTCCCCCCCCTCTCCCCGGTGACCCCTTGACTGTGTATCCCTCCTCATCCAGGAGAGACGGATGGCCCCTCCTGTGCCAAAGAAGCCCCACAAGGGTCACCCTCCTCTGGCTCGAGACCGCTCCCTGGAGAGCTCCGAACGTCAGCGCCTGGAGGCCCGGAAACGTCTTCTGGCCGCCAAGCGGGCAGCGTCTGTCCGGCAGAGCTCAGCTACTGAGAGTGCCGACAGTATTGAGATTTACATCCAGAGGCACAGACCAGACTATGAGACAGACACACGCCAACTCACCATGCAGAGACAAACACACAGAGGCGTGAAACTAACCCATGCAGGTGCGCACACACACAAACACAGCACACACTGTAACACAACCTGAATGGCTAGGGTAGGGCTAGTAATATAACCTCTCTTTGTTGACTTCTCATGAACAGGGTGGAGTCTGGCAAGGTAGTGTTGGTTCCTCTACACATGTATATTTATTTATCTATTTATTTATTTACCCTTCTTTAGGAAGAAAGAAAAAAAGAAAATAAACTTTATTAGCCTTCAGCTTCTGTGTAGCACTCCCACACCACTTTCTTTCCAAACGTGTGTTTTGTGTTCCCCTCGTTCTCCACGTTCTGAACTCCACGACACAACCTGTTCTGCAGGCAGGTGTAGAGCACCAGGGATCTGCTTACAGATGTATTGAATTGGCAGAGCAGGAGACAGGAAGTGAGAGAGAGAGAGATAGAGAGATAGAGAGAGAGAGGGAGAGAGAGAGAGGGAGAGAGAGAGAGAGAGAGAGAGGGAGAGAGAGAGAGGGAGAGAGGAGAGAGAGAGAGGAGAGAGAGAGAGAGCGATCTGTAGAGAGAGAGATGGGAGAGGAAGATAAAGGGAGAGAGAGAGAGAGGGAGAGAGATAGAGAGATAGAGAGAGAGGGAGAGAGAGAGAGCGATCTGTAGAGAGAGTGAGGGGAGAGGGAGAGAGAGAGGGGAGAGGGAGAGAGAGAGAGGGAGGGAGATAGAGAGAGAGGAGAGAGAGGGGGAGGGAGATGGAGAGAGAGAGGAGAGAGAGAGGAGAGAGAGAGGGGAGAGAGAGAGGGGGAGGGAGAGAGAGAGAGAGGGAGCGATCTGTAGAGGGGGAGAGAGAGGGAGGGAGAGAGAGAGAGATAGAGAGAGACAGAGAGAGAGAGGAGAGAGAGGGGGGGAGGGAGAGGGGGAGAAAGAGAGGGAGAGAAGAAAGGAGGGAGGGAGAGATGGGAAGAAGGGAGTGAAAGAGAATGGTACAGAAAGAGAGAAAGAGAGGTAGGAAGAGAGATTAAAAAGAACCAGTTGTAGTTATCGCATCAATCCATGTATTCCACAGCAAATCATTCATGGAGACGCTGAGTAACAGAACACACGTGGTTCTATGTGGTTAATGTGGTTCTAGGTTCTCCTGTTTGGTGTGACCACAGACGAACGTACGTATACGTGCATTCTTCTGAATGTTCAGATTCTCAATGTCTCTTGACACACTGAGTTAGGGTTGTTAGATTAAGTAATTTATATTTTATATCTGTATCCACCTATATTATCTATCAATCTATATTAATATACCTATATATATATTAATATACCTATATTAATATAGGTTTTATGTAAAGTAACCAAATAACTTCACAAGAAAATTGCCATATCCGTCAAACAGAGCTGTGTTTCTCCAGCCAAAGGGTCAGGGGTCACAGGCTCAGACAGATCACCCAGGTTGGATCTGGTTCAGGAATGAGCGATGTTGTTTTGAGGTCAGGTGTGCTCTGCTGGAGGTCAGGTGTGCTCTGCTGGAGGTCAGGTGTGCTCTGCTGGAGGTCAGGTGTGCTCTGCTGGAGGTCAGGTGTGCTCTGCTGGAGGTCAGGTGTGCTCTGCTGGAGGTCAGGTGTGCTCTGCTGGAGGTCAGGTGTGCTCTGCTGGAGAATTAACAGTTTCTTCACAGAAATCATGAAGGTCACAGGCTAGAGGAGACACCTGTGAGGTCAGGGTTCAGGGTTCAGGGTTTGTCACTAGAAGGGATGCATCTGCATCCGAGTAGTTGCGCAGGCGTGTGTGTGTGTGCGTGTGTAGGGCTGTTTGGAATGTTTGCTTGTGTGTGTGTGTGTGTGTGTGTGTGCGAGTCCAGAGCGTGTGCTGATGATGCTGGCGTAGTGCAGTCGTACCATGCTTGTGGAAGAGGGTTTGTGGGTTTTCATGCTTGTTTAGAAAGTGCTTCCTTTTTTTTCAAAGGTCAAACAAGGCCTAATATTAACAAGTAGCAGAATCGACACACTGTTAAACAAGAAACACTGTCCATCGTTTTAAACTGAACTATAGACACTATCACTATTATAGATACGCTGACTCCAGATCATTGGTATAACATTTATTTGTTCATCTTTTTGTCTATCAAACTATCAGGTGTCCAGGAGTCCCCTACTGTGAGGTCATTGCTAGTCTGGATGTTATGCCCAATGTTACAATATTTACTTGTGTTGATAGAAATAGATTAGGTTGAAAACTTGTCAGGCTAGATGGATGTTCTTTTTATCTGTGTGTGTGTGTGTGTGAATGTGTGTGTTTCTCATTTCCCATGCTAGTTCCAATGCCAACTTTTTAAAAGTGATGTCCAACGTTTATAGTGTTTTATATCATATCATATCAAATTGTATTATTTATTTGAAGAAAAAAATATTGTTTATTATGGTGATTATTAATTATTATTATTATTATTATTATGCACTGACGAGGCCCTTATACTGTGTTTCTGATACTTCTGGTTTCTCTTTGCTATAACAGGCACCTTTCTTTGTTCAGTAATCAGCCTTAATTTCTAACGTGATAGTCGAGCACAAAACGTCCTCAGGGTAGAAGCAGATCATGTGTGTGTGTGTGTGTTCAGTGTGTGATATCCATGCCTGTGTGTGTCTGCGTGTGTGTGTGTGTGTCTGCGTGTGTGTGTGTGTGTCTGCGGGTGTGTGTTTGTGCTATAATTGCGTCCTATGAAAAGGCTTCATCTCCCACTGTAAATACACCCACACAGAAGAACATCATATGAGAGGAAGGAAATGGTGATCGAGTCCTTTTGTTGTTGTTTTTTCTTCATGAAAAATGCTTTTGGAAAGCCCCCCCCCCCCCTCCACGATCATCTGGATCAGTTTGCCAGATCGAGATGTTTGGACCAGATCAGTCCAGATCCTGAGCCAGGTTCATTCACAGCCTCCAGTCTTGATCTTGGTTGGGTTGGTACCTTTGTGCTTGTGTTTCTCTGGATGGGGGATCGGTGCTCTATAGGCACCAAGCAGGCATCTATTGACATTTTTAAGAGGGATGAGGAGGTTATTTATAGATGTAGTCCTAGAGAGAAGGGTTCTGTTTCTTAGTGGTGAGGTTATAATGAGGTCATTGTTCTGTATGATTTGATCTTTTGGAGGACCCTGGAAAAGTAACCCCAGATTGACCTTTGTGTCATTTAGGTAGAAGTGCTTTTGATACTTCTTCTTTTAACTGTATTTGAAAGAATTAAATTGTTGGTATAAAAAAAATATACAAATTATTTATGTTTATTATATGATAACATATCATTATACCCTGCCATCACAGGGGGTTGAAATAATGAAGAGAATGTTGGATTGTGGGTAATTGCCAAACTAAAGACTTTGAAACAACCTGGGCAATTCTGAGATGCAGCAACAACAAAAACATTTGTACATAAATGAATGTTTCCCTAATGTAAAACAAAACATAAATCAAATAACATATTAAGCAGATATACATTTTGTAATTCATGTTATTACACTGTTGATGTTATGGCACGTGTATGAAAATCTATCAGCATTAAAAAAACAACAACCTTAATGCCATCCTTGTATTGTCACTGACTGCCTTTATCCCAGTGCCGGCTGGACACGTGTTCCCACTTAACACACAATTAAATCAGATTAGAAGTTACCCTTCTGTTTTCATGGCATTTCCCTACCGCAGAGGCGGAACCACACAATTACACTGCAGTTCTGGCCTTGGCTTGGCCCTGCCGGAGGACGACATGGTGATTCGTCACCCCGCACATCAATCACCCGCGGCAGGCAGCAGACTGACCTCAGCAGCTAAAGTCTTGGAGGAAAATTACGGAAGCAGGAAGTTACTTAAAACATCTTTCCTTGATTCCTTAGTTCCTTCTTCTTTCTTCCTTATCTGGTTCCTCGCACGTTCTGAAGAACTCAGGTTCCACTCCTCTCTGTTCTGAGTTACAAGGAGCCAACAGGTGGGATGTAAAAGACGGGGAAGACTTTTGACACTTATCTGTCAGTCTCTCTCTGTCTCTCTCTGTCTCTCTCTCTCTGTCTCTCTCTCTGTCTCTGTCTCTGTCTCTCTCTCTCTGTCTCTCTCTCCACAGGCCTGGTTGCTGTGACCCTTATTAAGCTCTGTCACTTTTGACAGGCTGTCATCCACAGGAGCCACAACCAATCACACTGTGCGTTTGTCCTCCTAGTCTGTTCAACATGCGGCTCAGACATGGCACCTTAGTCATCACATGAATATAAACAACCAGCACCAATGAACATGAGCCGTTATCTCTTTCAATCCAATTATACTCAGAATAGAGGTTATATTTTTATAACAACTGAACGACAACTTATTAAGGCCAATTAATTTGGGCCATGTGATCCTTCAGGATTGGAACAGAGAGCGGGTGCAGCTGTCCTGCCTGGCCCTAAACAACGTGTGAATACCCAGAATCCTCTCTGGTTCAATATTGTCTGCAGAGAGTGGCGTCGAGAGGTGTTCGCACAAATGCAGCCTCTCCATCTTGGCAGGGAAGTTGATCTCCGCTGCTCGCCGTAACTCTCCTTCACGCAGGATTATGCTAATTGCCAGCCGCTCTTGTAACCTTTTCACACAAGCGTAAGAACGCCTGGAGATGAATCATCAGACGCGTGGAAACAAGTCCATGACGCAGTGACATTTCTTTCCTCCCGCTTTACCTTTCGCAGTCTCTCACTTGTTGATCGTTAACTTTCATGTCCTCAAGCTATGTGTTCTCAGGTTACTGACATACCTGTGCCCACCAGGAAGTGTGTTACCTGTGCCCACCAGGAAGTGAGTTACCTGTGCCCACCAGGAAGTGAGTTACCTGTGCCCACCAGGAAGTGAGTTACCTGTGCCCACCAGGAAGTGTGTTACCTGTGCCCACCAGGAAGTGTGTTACCTGTGCCCACCAGGAAGTGGGTTACCTGTGCCCACCAGGAAGTGAGTTACCTGTGCCCACCAGGAAGTGAGTTACCTGTGCCCACCAGGAAGTGTGTTACCTGTGCCCACCAGGAAGTGTGTTACCTGTGCCCACCAGGAAGTGTGTTACCTGTGCCCACCAGGAAGTGAGTTACCTGTGCCCACCAGGAAGCGAGTTACCTGTGCCCACCAGGAAGTGTGTTACCTGTGCCCACCAGGAAGTGAGTTACCTGTGCCCACCAGGAAGCGAGTTACCTGTTACTCCTTCAGCAAGATTCTTCAGTTGACAAGATAATGAGGTCAAAGGTCTGTGAAAAACAACGCTAAACCAGCGGAGGAAATTTGTAGAAAACAAAACTTTATTTGAATCCCATGTGACCCCTATTTGCCACAAACATTGCACAGTATGAAAGGAAATCACATCATTGGGCATCGTGTCACATTAGCTATACACATGGTCCTTTTGTACATGAAATGCTTTCTTTATGTTTCGTAGTTTTTTGGTGATTTTGAGATGCTCAGTCTGGTTGTAATACAATAACAAATGCAAAAACAGACCTCTATAGTGTTATACTTCCAGTCCACTGGCCACTGCTAGTCTGGGTGAAGAGACAAGGCTCGCTCTAAGAACCTGCTACATACCTCTGAATAAGTTCATCTGAATAAGCTCATCTGAAAGTCGCTCCGAAACAAAAAACAAAAACGAAAATATTCAACCAGGTCAACAACAACAAAAAGGTTTCCTTTGAAAAATAGGGAAAAGGAACAGTAACAAAATAGAACAGACAAACCTCTCTACCTCTTATCATGAAAACACTTGAACACTTACTACAGTAGTGAATAGATTTCCTTGTCGATGTCCAGAGCAAAAAAAAAGGATGATTAAGACACAGAGATGAGCGCCCTGCCGTCCTGCTGTGCAAAAGAACAGGAGGGAGTCCGACCAATCGCAGACAGATCACTGAAATGTAAAATAACTCTAAACTGACCTATCCGGTAAGAGAATAAATCGGCGGAGGGGAAGAGGAATAAAACTGAACATCTCCCCTTTAAACTGGGAAAAACAAAATTTGTAAAACAGGCAGCTTTTGTCCTCCATTTTTTTTTGGTCCTGTGTGCAAAAATGATACACATTTAGATACATATGCTTGTATATGAAATAACAAAAGAACTCTCCAAGGCACCTTAATACAGTCTCTTTTTTCTTCTTTCTATTACAAAAAATCCTCATCAGTTTTGATTGGCATACCAAAAATAGAAATGATCAGGCGTCTGTTGATGTGGGTTTGTTCTCTGTAACGCACAGACAAGTTGATTCAACTCGCGGAAAAGTTCCTCATGAGAAACGAAACGAGTTGATTCTCTATTCCTCCCCCCACACCGCCCCCCCACCGCTCTATCTTTCCTCTTCCTCCCTCCCTCTCTTCTCCCTCTCTCTCCCTGACCTTACGAGATCCTCTGCTTGGCCTGCAGCTCCATCTCGGCCGCCCGTTTGAGGGCTACATCCACCAGCAGCTGGAAGCCGCTGAAGTCCTGGGTGAGGTCAGGTGGGGTGGGGGGCGGGGTGTTGAAGAGCCCATTCTGAGGGCTCATGCTGCCCTCCAGGCTGCTGCTGGTGGGGGGGATAGTGGTCTTCTCGGCGGGACTCTCCAGCACCTCCTCCTTACACCTGAGCAGCCCTCCCAGCACCGCTGCAGACTGCAGCAGCTCAGCTGCCCTGTCTGTGTTCAAACTCAGGAGGTAGGGAAGAGAGGCGTGGCCTGGCTGCACGGTCGCCGTGACAGTGGTGTGACAGATGACGGAGGGGCGGGCGGGGGCGGGCAGCGGCGGGGACAGGGAGGCGGAGGTGGGGGAGGGGGAGGACGGGGAGGAGGTCATCCTCAGGACGCTGGGGACGTCAGGCTCGAAGCTGGAGGGATGGAGGGCACGTTTGTCGTAGGCGTCCTCCGTGCCCGTGGCAGTGGCGGCGTGCTTGGGTGACTGGGAGCTGTCAGAGAAGCTGTCGCCTGCCTTGCTGCCTTTCCGGGAGATGGTGAACTGGTTGGGGTCTTTGCCGTCTTTTCGCAGCAGCTCAGGTAGCAGTCGTCGCCGAGCATTGATGAACCAATTACACACCTAGATGAGAGGAACCCAGGGTCAGTCACACCGTGTCGTCGGAACTTAGATCTCACTTGAATTTCACTGGGTTTCACTTGAAACTCGACACTATTTACTAAGCTGGATTCCTTTTAGCACACTTGAGAAGTGTGACCTTGTTTTTTTTTTTTTTACAACTATCAAATGAGTTTTTTTATTAAAAAAAAAAATACTGAGACTCATACAACTAAACCGTTGGCTAATTCTTCTCTAAATCCTTTTGTGATCTATATGAAGAAAGTCAACTTTCTACCTCTTGTGTCTCTTCCCCCCCTTTTCTCTCTCTCTCTTCTCTCTTGTTCCCAGTCTTTTGTTGGCTGTGGAGGGCTCAGTGAGCATAGCAGTTCTTACTATGTAAATGACTCTGCATTGTTCCCAGCCAGCTGGGCTGGATAGGGCTGGAGGGAGGGAAATTCCTGACTGCCTTTAGCAGAGCCCTCACCACACGAGGAGAGCGGGGGAGGGGGAGAGCGGGGGAGCCGTTTGCTCACTGGCCTCTGCTTTCAATGTGGATTCATTTAAAAAAAGAAAAACAGTCTCAGACTGAAAGGGGAGACATACCGTCAAACGACTCACTCGTCAAACGACTCACTCCTCAAACTGAACGTGTCATGGATTTCTTTTGTTCACGCGTCATAAACACAACAAACACACAGGAAACGATCCCAAGATGAGAACCGTCATTGTTCCCCCCCCTCGACAGCTAGTCTGAGCACAGCGGCTCTTCGTATCCTCCAACTTAGTCATGAACCTCAGAGGAATGTTTCCCAGACTCAAACGCTCGGCTCTCCTTTGTTTTCCTGTCTCACTGACTCCAGCTGCATGTCTGAGGGTTCTTACCTGCAGAGTGGACAGCTGGGTCTGGATCGACAACAGGGACTTCTCCTGTTCTGAGGGGTAGGCGTTGTAGCGATGCTCAAACAGCCAGTCCCTCAGGATCTGAACAGACTCCTTGGGCAGGTTCCCCCTCCTCTTCCTCTTCCCGCCTCCCCCCGAGCTGGAGGACAGGTCCAGGGGGGCGTCCATGCCGTCATCCTCGTCTGTCTCGCTGCCTGACAGCATCATCATGCCTGTAGGAGGAACAAAGGATACGTGTGAGGAAAGGCACACAGGAACCGGAACACGCAGCCACATCCAAAAGTCAAACGCGTTTGATTTTTTTCCAGCCTGAAATGCCACATAATGAGTGTGCCAGCCGGCTTGTCAAACACGAGGCGGTCTCAAATGCAGCTGATGTGTCAGAGCAAAGCTGTCAAGTTCAGCCATGTGATTCATGCCAGGGAGGGAGGGAGAGGAGGGGAGAGGGAGCAGAGCGGGAGGGAGAGCGGGAGGGGGAGGGAGAGCGGGAGAGGGAGGGAGAGCGTCACAAAGGCTGATCCAACGCTGTGTCAGTTATGAAAACCTGCCTCAACAAATACTGCAGGGCCTAGTGTACTGAACACACACCCCAATGTGTTTAGACCAGACAGGACTGAGACTGGGCTGGAAGCTGACAAGACACAACACAGTAGCTGTGGCAGAATTAACCCCCTTCCTGAACTACTAAGCTCTATTCTATCCTACAGACAATTCCAGACGTTACTGAATCTGTAGTTATTTTAAAAAGTGAATTATGTTATGTGTATTCCTTTGTGGTATTGTATATAGTCGTTTTGAATACAGCTTTGGGGTGTAAATTACAATTGACACTTGAATCCAATTGCACTACTGTGTACATATTAATCCACCACCAGATACTTGGTTTCTATATTCCTATCCTTATGTATTTATATTCCTATCCTTATGTATTTATATTCCTATCCTTATGTATTTATATTCCTATCCTTATGTATTTATATTCCTATCCTTATGTATTTATATTCCTATCCTTATGTATAGCTAAGGTTCTTTGTTTGCTCCATCCTGCCACAGTAAATTACTCATTCTAAAAAGAAAAAAACAAGAGACTCTTTGTTGACACTTTTAACGGATCCATGATTATTTAAAGTCAATTTTTGCAACTTCCAGTCTTTCTTTTTCACAATTTGCCGCTCAATGTGTCCCCAAAGTTAGTTCAAGTATCGCATTAGTGACCGGTCCACTTTAATCGTGTATTTTAATAGGTTGTCAAGACTTTAACACAGGGTGTTGATAACACGTGTCAGAGGTCTGTATGTAAATCCCCTCGGCAGCATGTTCTTGGTATGGTTGGAAATGAGGACAAACTTCTTGAATGTAATTCCCAGTCTGAGATCATGAAGTAGGTTTGACTCAGAGCAGGGGGAGGGGATGGGGGGGGGAGAGGGGGAGGGGAACCTGTTGCAAATCTTCGTCTACAGAGGAAACAAAAGAATCCTGCTCGTCCTTCTGTTCTTTCAAGAGAATTCAAACGTTGTTGAAAGAAAACTCGCTATATTGTGACTCCGTTCCAAAGTATCACATACACGTTAGAGAATGTGATATTTAGTGACCACAACTGAGTTTATTTAACCAGTTTAAAGAGCGTGGATAAGTTTTTCTTCTATTGTGCTTCTCTAACACGAGGTCTGCTGGAGCAGCCTGGCAGAAGGAAAACACTTCGAAACTTCACAAAGGAAGTCAAACCTGAGTGTTTTATAGGTCTACATGTGGTCACTTAGTAATAAGAAAAGCATTTTTCTCTGTCTGGTATGTGGAAACTATGTTGCTTGTACATGAGGTGGCTCCTTGGCCAACATGTCTCAATCCCTGCCTATAGGACACTTGGAGGAACATCTTTAATAAATATACACATTTTAGGATATTCTGAATGATGATGCGATTATGATAATAAACCACTGGCATGTTCGCCTTAAAGTTTTGGATCTTATACTGAAGGCTTATTTGGGTCAGAAAGATCATTCTTAAGTTTAGGTCCAACAAGCCAAGTTAATGTAAACATAATAATTTGATCTGGTATATCTATCCTATTTTAGCCAAATAGGCTTAAGATAAGTGTAAACGACTAAAGAAAAGTAGAGATGATTGTAATTTGGTGTAGTTCTTGTAAGGTTTCTAATCTGACAGCCCGTCAGCACATGGGAGAAAAAATCCTGTTTAGTCTGGAGAGGAAACAATAGACTGCATGGCAGAGAAACCCCATTATAAAGCCCATTATAAACCCCATTACTCCGAGTCTGCTGCAAAATATACCACTGGAAAGCATTAATCTATTTGATATTTAAAGACGATATTGCAGACCTCGAAGAACAATTCAAATGCAACCTACCTTTTTTTGTCTTCATGTCCGCCAGAAATCGCCTTTACACGGTGGAGTATAGCGCAGTGTTCCCCCTGTAGTCCTTGTTCTTCTCTCCCAGGTATTCCCCAGTATATTCCAAGTGGCTACAAATGTGAAATCACTTAATATCCTTTTTCGCTTAGAAAAGGCAGTGGTTTTATTTGCTAGAGGCTTTCCAGGCTACCTGAGATGTGATCCTTTCTTGGCTTGGCTCATTCAGTGTGTTTGATCATGAAGTGACAGCGGCTCTGACAGCTGCATGACTCAGACCTGAAGACCCTCCCACCGAGGAACCATCTGACATCAGCTTCAACACTGACATGGACGCACTGCTCAACATGTTTCCATACTAACTACTACTACTAACTACTATTATAGTGTACCTTTCACCCCATTCATACATTAGAAGGGAACAACTGGAGTTTTAACGAATTCTAAGTCTGATGTATCCTGCAAAGGAGTTGCCCCTAAAAGAAAATGCATTAGCCAATATTATACATAAATCTAGGCTGATAAAATAAGAATTCCATTAAAATGTCTGTATTTTGAACTGAATTGAGGCTTGAGGCAAAGATATGAGCGTGTTGCAATGTGCAGTGTTATGATCTTTATTGTTTAGTTCAGCGCCATGCTGGTTTGTAGGATGACGCACAGGATGCAACATCTTGTCCTTCATGGATTTTTGTGTCTAACCGACAAGGCAGTGTTATATAATATATATATATATATATATACCCCTCTGAATCTCATTAAGCTTTATCTATCGTAAAATCATAGGCTGGTGATCGGATCCTTTAGGTCACGTTTGTTTTTCTGTATTTACATGGCAGGAATAAACGACGACACCCACGTGCTGATATAGGGAATTACAAGCAGAATGATGGAAGGTGGCGGTATTGCTGCTGTGAAATACTGTAGTGGAGTGTAGTTTAAGGACAGCCTTATATATATGCAGTAGTTTATGCTCTGCAAAATAACTGCATATATTTTTTAGTGTTCAATAGCACGTTTTTCCTTTTACGCTTTTTAAAAACTGATTGCTGCTGTCTAACCCTGATATTGGTATATTCAGTCATCAGTCAGTAAGATCCAGTCGTGTTTTTCCTGTACAGAATACGTGACAACTACAAAAATCCCAAATGTGGCATTTTACAATGTCTCCATTTCAATCTTAAGGAGCGTCATGATGCAGTCTGTCGCCATCACGTGTTTAGGCCCCTATAACACATGTGGTGTCAGACTGCCCTCTACTGCACACACTGGGATAGGCTTAAATATTTCTGTTTTGAGAGTGTTTAACTCAACTGATCAGACTAACAAATGTTACCAAACTTTTAAACAACAAAGAATCGAATCAATAATCATATATCTTTAGACAAAAGCTGAAAGTGAGAGAGTGAGAGCCCTTGGTAGAGTCAGCCTTGTGTCTGTGTTTGTGTTGGATAGTTGTATTGTGGTCTGCGTGCACACATGCCACATTAATGATGTCATATAGTAAACCAGTCTTCTTGTTAATGCAATCTGGTTAGATATTCAGCAAGTCAAGGTCCAGTTAGAAGTATGTAAACTAATACAAGGAGATTCTGCCTGTACTGTGACGACCAACAACCAAAACAATGCTTTTACTTGATTATTTGTACATTCTTTGTTTTTATTTCATTTTCATTTGTACAGTATATTGTTGTCCCATTAGATTTATAAGAGATCTCTGATGCTTTATTGCTCCTTATTATAGTCCTAGGTAATGTCCCGATAGCCCAAACAGGAAAACAAACAATAGACCGTGGCTAAATGTGTTTTCTTAATTTGAATAGGAACTTAAGTATAACATCTATATAAATTTGCTTTAATCGTGTTATTTGTTTCGTTTTTGGTCGGTAACAATGTCCGTGGTTTTTGGCAGCATTACGCATTTGGCAAGCTTTACGCATTCCAACACTGCGCCTCCGCCCTGACGCGCCGGGCTGGAGTTAGATATCTTAGAGGTTTCAGTGACACATCAAATCCTTCACATTCTATCTGAGGTCATTTACTCCTTTACCATGGTGGCACATCTACGGTCTTTAACCATGACGGAGACTGAAGAAGACCGCGTCCGGTTACACTTTTAGGGTCTAAATATAGGAGAACCGTGGTGACGCAAGAGGGCTAAACCTGGGTTCCTCTGTGTGTCAACGGGAACAAGACTGGGGTCCATGGAAACCTTCCCTACAACTTTACTGTTATTGATGACAAGGTTTATTTTTAGTGTGTGCTCTCATCCTTGCCTAACACTCCGGGTTGGAGCACTTGGTATAAAGGACAGTGCTTTCCAAAATGCAGTTGTACAGCAGTGTGTTGACACACTACCCAGGATCCTCTGGAAAAGTCTCCAAAACGATCACAAGTGGGACTAAGGATTTTAAAACCACGACTGCAACAAACTCCACTGCTACAGATCAACAGGGATTTATTGGTGAGCTGACGTCGACTAACAGACACCCAGAAGGAGATAGGAACTCTGTTGCCAGTATGCCGGCTTTTTCATGTTATGAAGCTGCTTCAATGAAGCCAGTGTACTTCACATCACATGCAGAAATTATTATTCTGCGTCCTGATGGGGTGGAGAGATCGATTCCTATTCATATAGTAAAAGAGAGCAGAAGTAAGAGGTCATCACCAGACACCTTTGATGTGAGTCCTGGATGTGATGTCAACATTGACAGGCCTAATGAACTTGCCGTGGACTTCATTGATCACTTGAACAGAAGAGAGGAGCAATTTGATGAATGTCCAGAGTTGACCGAGACGTCACTGATTGATGGTGGAAACGAGGAGCCGAGATACAGAAAATGTGAGGAAAGGATGGGACGACTTATTGCGAATGACTTCGTCGTGAAAAGTGACATTTTCAATGCAGAAAACAAGCATCGCAACGAGGTCATGGCAACTGAGACAGGACATGATATCGTGGATAAGACATGTGATCTGATCTGTGATCTGGACTCGCCATCAGCGGAGCCAGCCTTTGAACTGCGTGTCTTACGAGAGACTCCTTCTCCCCAGAAACAGTCAGCCAACACTGACGACAAGGTGACAAGGTACCTGGCAGAAGTAGACAAACAGAACAAATACCTCCAGGAAAAGAGCAAGTACAGATTTCAGATCATCCCAGATGGCAACTGTCTGTACCGGGCTGTGTGTAAAGCAGTTTACGGAGATCAGTCGATGCATAAGGACTTGAGAGAACAGACCATGCACCATATAGCCGACCACTTGGAGGAGTTTAACCCCATTATTGAGGGCGATGTGGGAGAGTTCCTCATCAATTCTGCCCAGGAGGGGACATGGGCTGGTTATCCAGAGCTTTTGGCCATGAGTCAGATGCTGAACGTGAACATCCACCTGACCACTGGAGGAAGCTTAGAGAGTCCAACAGTGTCGACCATGGTTCATCATCTGGGTGAAGAAGACGCCTCTAAACCAGCCATCTGGTTGAGCTGGCTCAGTAACGGCCACTACGACGTTCTTCTAGACAGATGTCTTCCCAACCCAGAATACGAAGACTGGTTCTGCCATTCACAGATGCAAAGAAAACGAGATGAAGAGCTTGCAAAGTCAATGGCTGCCTCACTGTCTAAAATGTACATTGAGCAGAATGGACCTATGTAAACAACATGTGATGTGTATTCTGCTATAGGCCTGAGGCCATAGGCCCTTTGATCAGGCATCGGTTGCACTTTGATTCCTGCGTGACTCCAACATTGCCGTAACTTATTTTTTGTAATGTGTTTTTTGTTGTTGTTGACATAAGTGCAGAGCACACCTTCATATTTGTCTAATGGTTCAGACCAGATGGCTTTTAGAGCTGCGTTTTTCATACCTGTAGCCTACCTTTTCCCCTTTGGAGTGATTATTATTAATGTTCATGAGCTCGAAGCACTTATCTCATTTGTATTGCAGCTAATTCATACTATTTCCTTTTAGTTTAGGCCTATTTCTATGATTCTAGGCATGTTGTAAGTGCTTGATGCACAAATGACAAAATCGTTTTGAAATAAACATTTGGCATTGCAGATTCTGGATGTTATTCTTTTTTTAAATGAAAATGTAGCCTTGCAACACATTCACAAGATCCAAATGTTTTTATTCTTCATCTGCACAGATACTAAATGGAATGCTGTCATCATATATAATGAGGTCCAGCAGAAAGACATGAGAATGTTTTGTTTTAGTTTACCTGTGGTCATGTCAACATTTTGATTCAGATTGCAGCTTTGCTATTGATACAATACGTTTTTTCCTTCTATGTCTGATTAAGACTTATTTTAATATTTCCTTATTTCATATCCGTTCTGTAATTCACAGTGACAGGCCTGATAATGTCAGTGTTCTGTGTCTGTCTGCTAATTCTACTCTGTCTGCTGACGTGATCCACAGCACCAGTAGGTGGCGTGTTAGATTTCAAAATCTCACTATTGACAAATTGCTGTAAACGAGCATATATGTCAGA
Source organism: Protosalanx chinensis (assembly GCA_030340685.1). Taxonomy (NCBI): domain Eukaryota; kingdom Metazoa; phylum Chordata; class Actinopteri; order Osmeriformes; family Salangidae; genus Protosalanx; species Protosalanx chinensis. Next base: position 1,702,201 of record CM059332.1, read on the forward strand.
TGCCAAGACACAGGTGGAGGTAGGACCTTCAATTGCATGATACTCGACAGACAACTGGAGGATTGCATTGTCACCAACAATATCTAAACAAATGAATCGTAGCCTATATATATATATATATATATATATATATATATTCATACAAGTTACATTAAGATAAATCTATAGAATGTGATAAATCTCGTAAAAGATTCACTGAATAGTTATATTCATAAGCTAGATCTGGTCTGTCTCATTGGATGATCATTTTAGTACTTTATTTGCCATAAAGGTTATTCACACAGAGCCTCGTTTTGCTGTTGGAATTGTGATGACGTAATCCTGCAGTTTTCTTTCGTGTGGATTGGAAGAAAAAAATAAGTTTCCATGTTGAAACTACAAACTACATGTTGTTGAAGTCAGCAGGTTAGATAGTGTCCAGCCGCGCGTGCTCTTCTCACAGTCCTGCTCCCCGCGCGCACAGGAAGGTGCGCGTGCCGTGGACACCCGCAGTACTGGCGTCTCGTGCGACTGGAGAGGAGAGAGACTTCAGTGACACACCGTGCATTTGAACACCAGTGTAAGCGGTACTATCAGTACACAGACAGTCAGTAAGAATTGCTCCATCATCAGAAGTTGTTGGATACTTTGTAAAGAACTGAGACTGATAGAACCTCGCTCGTGCAGCAAGGGTTCCTACCTTAGAACCTCCACCATGTCCGGACACCGGGTGCAGTTTGCAGACCTTCCATCCACTGACCAAAGAGGAAGCCCCAAATTACACAGTAAGTAGCTTCATTAACATCAAACCTGCTCTAAAGAGTCGCTTCTTATACTTTCTTTTTTTTTTGCTTTGGACACACTGACCTTGAGAAATGATTTCCTTTAGTTTATTTGTACTATTTTAAGATCGATTTAATTACATCTGCATACATGTTAGAGGTTAGACTGGTTTCATTTGTAGTATTTTAACCTGGTTCAATTGTCTATTAGAATGGATGGCTTAGTTGGGTGATCCAAGAATTGTCTATAGACAAAAATTATTGGTTGTAATGTGATTATCCCAAATCACTAATGGAGTGGTGACTGTGCAGTCTGGCGGCCTTGGTAAATGCTGGGTACATGTGGATAGTTGCTGTATCATTTTAATCAGTGTCCAATAGGATGATGACTCCATTAATCCCAAATGATTCCATGACAGAGCCCCACTATATTCCTGCCATCTCTGCCAGTCATGTTTATTGTGCAGGTCCATACAAATAGTAGTGGACTCTAATGTTACTACCTGTGTCTGCCAAGTTAGTGACTCTTTTTGGAGTAAATCTCTTGTCTCTCTAACTTCGTGTTCACAAAGTTACATCAAAGCAGCCCTCTTCTTTGTCACTGTTTTTCTTCTTCTTTTCTTTAAGTGATAAAAAATGGCATCTATTTGCTTAAAACTGTGAGTTAGTATTTGCATCATGTTCTAGGGGCAGTGAGGTGTGCTCAGATGACAGATGATGCCTGTAATGTCACACTACACGTGTCATGTTCTTTAGGCATGACTGGACTGTTATTGCGTGTGTGTGTGTGTGTGCACATGTGGATACCTTTGTGTGTGTGTGTGTGCACATGTGGATACCTTTGTGTGTGTGTGTGTGTGTGTGTGTGCACATGTGGATACCTTTGTGTGTGTGTGTGTGTGTGTGTGCACATGTGGATACCTTTGTGTGTGTGTGTGTGTGTGCACATGTGGATACCTTTGTGTCTGTGTGTGTGGCTCCCTCACCTGTGACCCCCATGTGTGTGAATCAGCACTGGGACATGATCAAGCCCCACAGCTGCCCGTACATCAGGGTCAATCCCCTCATCACGCCCTCACCTCCTCCTGATGCACTCACACTCAATGTGGCAGATGCCCTTGCAGTTTATTGGTGATGTGGGGCCCCTGGAGAGAGGCAGAGGAGGTGACGAAGGAGGGGCCCTGTCACTCAGGGGGCCGCCGTGTTGAGACGTGACACACATCTTGGAACCTATCTTCATTTACGGGTGCATCGTTGCGCAACACATCACTCAACTAGAGTGTAGATAGAAAGGCAGTACAGAGAGACAACGCTGTGATTGTGTGTCTGGTTTGTGAGTGTCTGTTTGCACGTGTGTGTGTGTGTGTGCGTGTGCACGCCTGTCTGTTTCTGTGTGTGTATTTGTCTGGGTATGTTTGTGTCAGTGTTGTGTGTGTTGTGCACTTAGCAGAGTAGTGCAGGAAGAGAATGGCATGATTTATACCTGCTTGAGACAGTTCCTCTGTGCTGCAGTGGGAGACGCCGGGCCCGTTGCCACGGTGACCAGATGAGTGACAGGCCACTTGAGCCAGAGGCCAGTGGAAGTCAGCCAGCTACAGTCAATCCATCTACAGTAGACACACAGTCCTACTGGGGTTGTTGAACCGCTGTTTTGGTTTGTGCGTGTGTCTGTGTGTGTGTCTGTGTGTGTCTGTGTGTGTCTGTGTGTGCGTGTGTGTGTGTGAGTGAGTCTACAAAAGTTGTTTGTTTGTTTACGCTAGCCTAAGAGTACACAGGTAGGAGTGATTTTTTGGAATTGCGTATTAGAAATATGAATATGTTTTGTAGATTCCAAAAACGCATGATAGAAACGTTGGTTAGGCGACTCAGGAACAGATTGGGACATTTGTTTGTTGGGCAGCAGGTTAAAGAGGGCTGGGTTCAGTGAGGGGTGATATTGCCAGTGCTTGGATTGTTTACAGGCTTGGGGCAGACCATGATAAAATGGCCTCTTCAGCAAAGCAGCTCCAGATATTTTGCAACCCCCTCCCTAGCCCCCCTCCCCAGCTCCTGCCCCTCTCCCCAGCCCCTGCCCCTCTCCAAAGCCCTGCCCCTCTCCCCAGCCCCTGCCCCTCTCCCCAGCTCCTGCCCCTCTCCCCAGCTCCTGCCCCTCTCCCCAGCTCCTGCCCCTTTCCCCAGCCCTGCCCCAGCCCCTGCCACACTCCCCAGTCCCAGCCCTCATCCCCAGCCCTGCCCCTCTTCCCAGCCCTGCCTCTCTCCCCAGCCCAGCCCTGCCCCAGCCCCCGCCACTCTCCCCAGCTCCCGCCCCTCTTCCCCAGCTCCTTCCCCTGTCCCCAGCCCCTGCTCCTCTCCCCCTCCCCAGCCCTCCTCCCCAGCCCCTGCTCCTCTCCCCCTCCCCAGCCCTCCTCCACAGCTCCTGCCTCCTTCCTCCTCTTTCTCACGTCTTTGTCCCCATCCCCCTCTTCATCTGGTCCAGTGCCAGGTGATGACAGTGTCCAGTTTCAAAATCCAGCTCTCGTTCCTTCACTCTCTTTCAGCGTAGTAGGATTAGGTCCCAGCTGCTGAGCTTACTGGAGTCCAGGCTTGTCTATCTCCTTCTCTCTCTCAGGAGTCCCACAGTCAAGGCAAGAATATACATCTGTGACTCAGACAGGGGGATGGAATATCAGGTTACACAGTCTCTGGACCAGACGACACCTGGATCGCAGCAGGAGCCGTGGTTAATCCATGACTTCATCCAGTTTCATATACCAACATGCTAACCAATCATCTTTGAATTAAGCAAATTCATTTTGTATGAGCTGTACAAAAGGTTTTGGTGTCAACTCTAGTGAAACGAATGGGCTAGAATAAACAGAGAGATCGAGTCAAGTGGGTGTTTTATTCAAAAGCAGTGTTTATAATATACTGGTCGTGTACTGTCTGTGTTACGGACATTTTATTGCCGTGGCCGATAGCCATTTATACTTCCTGTGCCATTAGAGGAATGTGATGGTGGATTAAGTAGACTTTAAGCAGAGTCCTGAAGTGTTTGTTTGTTACTTTTATAGAAGCACAGCCATCGGCACGACCGGAATATCCATGCACTCCCAGTGACAAGGTCAAACACACACTCAAACACACACAAATACACACTCACACACATTCTCACTGTGGCCTCGAAAATAGTCTGCCAGGTCAAATCTGTTGAACAGAATCACTTAACAGGTTGTGTGTGTCAGGACGTCCACAGAGTAACTCTAAACATCAGAGCTTGCTATCTCACTTATGGGTCCCAAGCTGTTCATCCAGTGGGCTTGAAGAGTGCTGTGTGGGAGGTATAATCACACTTTGTCCTTTTTTTTACTGCTTTAGGAATGCAGACTGTGTGTGTTCCAGTGTCCCATATTTTAGTGTGTGTGTCTGTGTTTGTAATTGAGGATGTGTGTGTGTGTGTGTATGGGGGGTGGCGGGGTGGGGGGGGTGGGGTGGGGGTCTCTGTCTCAAAATACTAAACTTCAGACACAACATTTATAACTCCCAAGTGTAACCTATGGATTTGACATGATGAGGGACACAACCTCACAAGAGCTGGATATCTAAACATAGCAGACATACTATAGACCAGCCAAGCTTCCAGCCAAACTTCCAGCCAAGCTTCCAGCCAAGCTTCCAGCCAAGCTTCCAGCCTGATGTGTCCTGATCACTCTGTCCTTGGTGATGCATGTGAGCGGGCTAATGGGAGGTGTGAACCAGCCGGGCCACATGGCCTGCCTGGCAGGCTGGGGAAGGAGCAGGCGTAGGACCCCACAATGGACAAGCGCTTAGGGGGTGGGGGGGTGATCCATGGTCCCTTCTGGAAATACCCCCGGACCCTCCAGGGATACTAAACAGCTGTTTTCACATCATATTTAAGGCTTCTTCCCTTAAGAGCTCTTAAGTGACCCTCTATGTTTTTAAAGTGTTCTCTGTCAACGCCTCCCCTCACACAGAGGCTCCCTCTCGTCTTGACGAGGCGACCATCACAGAGAACGTCAGAACAACCTTGACGGCATGTAGCAGGTTTTAGTGAGTAAAATGCTTGAGCTGTTTTTTATGACTGCAGTCATATATGCCACCACTTTGCTTACAGTCTGTTGACTATATTGGTTTTGGATATAATTTATTGTTGTATCCAATCAACCTATACATAGATTATGTACTACAGGTATATAGGTTATATATTATACATTATATTATAACTATTATATAGTTTTGATGTTAGTTCTGATGGGGCTTCACAGGAAGTCACTGGCAGCCTCACAGGAAGTCACTGGCAGGACTCACAAAGCAGCGAGCCCAGGTCCCTGTGTGTGGTGTGTGAACCAAAATGGCCGCCTTTGGGCTCTAGGAAAATCAGTGGCAGCGTTTCTTTCTGCCTCAGGTCTGTTCTTCATCTTCATGTTCCTGCTGTCTCCTCCATATTTCCTCCAACTTCCTGTTTCATGAAAAAATTAGATTTCTCTCGTTATTTCTCCGGCGCAGAAAATGTTTCTCTTCCGTCTACCTGAAGCGACCTCACATTAGAAATGCATTTGGTTGTGTTTCTCTGGCTTGTTGAGGTTCATTTTTCATAACATTGTGAAGTAACAGTGTAACTCCGAGCCCTGAGGCTGTTCTGTCTAGCTCGAGGGAGCGTTTAGAACACACACAGAGACGCACAGTTCTAGAGCCTGACTGAATAAATGGAAGCAGCTGGGACGAATTGATGTCACACATTGAATGAGAAGTCAGGATGGGACAGGATTTCATGATGTAAAACATCCCCATATTTCATTTTTTTTTGCCCTAGCTTAAGCTGTTCATCAACAATTTAAAGAAAGCACACATGACATGGTTATTTTAGTATATCCTGTCAGTTAGTATGCTTGTTAGCACAGTGCTAATGGATTAGGATAATGATAATTCAGTGCTTTTAGTGCCTCATACTCCATCTCTAATTTTATATTCTATACACGACACACAACAACAATAAGAGTATCTCCCTTTGGAAATATCGCCTGTGTCTTGGAGTGTCTCCTTCCTGCGTCAGATAAACTAAATGACTCATCTCTCCACCTGCGCTCCGTCTCTCCGTCTCTCCTCCTCCTCCTCCTCCTCCTCCTCCTCCTCCTCCTCCTCCTCCTCCTCCTCCTCCTCCTCCTCCTCCTCCTCCTCCATCTCTCCTCCTCCTCCTCCTCCATCTCTCCTCCTCCTCCTCCTCCTCCATCTCTCCTCCTCCTCCTCCATCTCTCCTCCTCCTCCTCCTCCTCCTCCATCTCTCCTCCTCCTCCTCCATCTCTCCTCCTCCTCCTCCTCCTCCTCCATCTCTCCTCCTCCTCCTCCTCCTCCTCCTCCTCCATCTCTCCTCCTCCTCCTCCTCCTCCTCCTCCTCCGTGGGTGTGAGAGGATTCTAATGGAATGTGAAGAGGATCCAGATGTTCCTGTCCACAGTTCTAGAGGAGCATTTCTCTGCTCAACAATGAAAGAGTTCTACAGGATGATGTTAGACTGAGTTGTATTTACTTAGTAGTTGCAGTTGTTTGACTTTGTCTTAGATTTTTTGTTCTTTTTTCTTGGTAGAAAACTAGTAGTTCAAATACTACTGAAGATTCGATTATGCAAATAGTCAACAATCAGCATTGCCATTTCAGACATAGAGTTAAGTATACTGTACTTCTCTCTCAAAAGTTGAATAAAATGTATCCAAAATAGTGCTAAAACACTATAAAACACTATCTACAGTTACTGAAATAGTGGGTGTCCTGACACGATCAGGGTCACTGCTGGGGAGGATGGACTCAATGAACACACTCACACACACGCACACACACACACACACACACATGCAGAATATTATGTTGAATTACCTATAATTTTCCTCTGACATTATTGTATTGTATTACCTAGGTAAAGACAAAGTTGACTTTGTGTAACTCAACATCAGAACAGTAGCAGTTCTGGAACATTCTGTGACATGTAAGGATGGAAGTAGAAACCATCCACTTCCATTCAATAACCACAAGCAGCTTCTGTCAGCTTGATAAATGTGAGGTTTAAAAGGCAGGGTATGAGTGGGCGTGTCCAGGTGAAACAGAGACTTGTGATTGGACAGGATTGTAATAGCTCTTAGAGGGTGTCTTGGGAGGAAGTGGAGTTTTCCAGAGAAAAAGAAACTTGCTGAGAAGCAGTTTGGAGGTGTAGGTTCACTCACTGTTAATGAGCTGGAAAAAGCACATCTTGCACACGCATCAGATTATAACAAGCTCTCTTTAAACGTCAATTTCCTTTCCTTTAGGAATTAAACAATGAAACCAAATGCAGTCATAATCTGCAATCTTCATTCATCCACCTGTCTACTTGGTAAAAAAAAATAGGAAATCATTATGAGGCTAATGCAGTAATCTAAATGTTAGGATAGTTTGCTTGGGCAAAGCTGTCCCTTCTGTTAATCCTGTTGTCACCCAGCACTGTGCTCATGCCAACATGCAGAACCCCCTTGATTGGCAGATGAACAGTGAAGCTTTAAGGAGTGACATCAACAACCAGGAACTTGATCTGATGATACAAGCTCATCAGTTGAAGAGACACACCTAAAGAGATCATCAGTAACACAACGGTTTGAGATTACGCACGAGTCCAGAGTAACAATTGAAACGTTTGGCTTGGTCTTTTAATTTGTGTTTGTGTTTTACTCAAGGTTGACGGGTCTTGGAAGATGACCTTTTCTTTTATCTTCTGACAAATGTAAAACAAGGACATGAATAAATGAACAGTATTAGTTTTAGTCGGTGATCCTCGATGGAAAATTTTGATGCAAGTGATGAGCAGCTCTTCAAAGCTGGTTTTAAATCTTTGGTTGTGATGACAGGCACATGGGGACCTCACAGAGTTAGTGGTAGTACTGTACACTAACATCTCATGATACCTCAGAGTTCACAGTCATTTATAGTCTGCTTTGGGATTCGCTCCGGTGACTCCCAGTGAGATGGAAGAGCAGCTTCTAATATGTTCATCCAGTTTCAGCAGCTTGTTTTAGGGATGTTGGGCTGGCGGAATGTAGCCACATTTCTGTCACAGCAAAGATCAAGACGTCAATCATGACGCTTCCGGGGAGGAGAGAGGCTGGAGATCATCTCTGTCCCCCCTCCCCCTGTCTCTGCCCCCCCACTCTCTCTCTATGTCCCCCCTGTCTGTCCCCCCTCCTCTCTCTCTCTCTCTCTCTCTCTCTCTCTCTCTATGTCCACCCCCCCCCTCCCTCTCTCTCTCTCTCTCTCTCTAGGGTCATAAGAGGTCATTATTGGTTCACATCACTTTTCCCGATCAATCATTTTCGCAATGTTTGGTTTAAATTCATGACAGCTGTTTATCTTGGTGGTACTAGTTTAGCACAATGGCTGCAATATGTGAGCTGGCTCTCCAGAGTGACTAGACTGCTGTGTTAGCGTGACGACTTATTGTCTGTAACTTGCTGTTTGGCATTTTATGTCCGTTTGGTTTAATTATCTATTGTGAGGCTCCCAACCGCATGGTGAAAGACTTGGCCTCGCATGTGAGCTCTCAGAGATGATGATAAACAGATGGTGGTGGAAGTGTGTGTGTATCTGTGTGTGTGTGTGCAGACGAATATCTGTGTGTTGGTACTGCATGTGTGTATGTCTGCAGTGTGGATGTGTGTTGTGAACCTTCCAGCAGAGGTTTGCGACTCGCATTTTCGGGGTCACGTCCCAACAGTGTCAAGATGAAATGAAGTGATTTTCCTGTGTGGCTGACCTGCTGTGTCTGTGATAGAAGTAGCCCCCTTTCCTCCCAGTGGTACGGTGAGCTGGAGTCACTCAGCTGCAGTTTGGACCACCTGTGTGTTTCTAAAGTCATTTCCTGTTGAAATGACTAATGGAGGGCAATTATAGAAGTTTCTGTGTGTGTGTGTGGGGGGGGGGGGGGTGTGGGGGGGGTGTGTGTAAGTGTGTGTGAGAGAGAGAGAGCCCTACTTACTGAGAGTTACTTAACCAGGTGATTTAGAGGAGAGGAAGAAAGGGGAGAGGAAGAGAGGGAAGAGGAGGAGAGGAAGAGGAGTAATAAAAGAGGAAGGAAGGTGACCGGAGATCATCTCCAGTTCTTTATGGGTTGACGCCGGCAGGATAGAGTTCTACCCACAAAGCTCCTCTTATCAAGTGAAGTTCTGTCAAACTTTTCCTCCTTCCTGACCTCTTAACAGTCCTTCTTTTCCGGATCCTCTGTGGAGAGACTCGACACTGAACAGCACCAGGGTTGAAATGCTGAGGGGGGGGGGGGGTCTTTCATGTTCCCTGAAGTTCTTAATGAGGATCACACTCTGGAGCGTGTGACCCCCCCCCCCTCTCTCTGTTTTCTTCTCCTTTCTCCCCCAGGCTTTCCTTTCAGTTGTCCTCTCGATCCCCCTTTAAATCAGGAAGGGTGCACATGTTTTCATTCTCTGAGTAACATGTTCCTAAGCGCCTCTGTGTGTGTGTGTGTGTGTGCCCAAAGGACATGACACAGGAAACACACAGGAGCCTGTGGGGAAAGAAACACGTGTGTACACACACTTATGACACTATAAGAATTCAGCGAGTGTGTGTGTGTGTGTCAGAATTGAGAAATTGAGCCCCTTTGAACTTTGACCCCTGTTGAAAATTGAAATACAATGAAATCCATGTGTAAAGGTTTGACCTTA
>CM059332.1:1714153-1717435 GCA_030340685.1 Protosalanx chinensis
TCACATGACTCAGGGGCCGCCAGCCCCAGTCTGATCACATGACTCAGGGGCCGCCAGCCCCAGTCTGATCACATGACTCAGGGGCCGCCAGCCCCAGTCTGATCACATGACTCAGGGGCCGCCAGCCCCAGTCTGATCACATGACTCAGGGGCCGCCAGCCCCCAGTCTGATCACACGACTCAGGGGCCGCCAGCCCCCAGTCTGATCACATGACTCAGGGGCGGGCAGCCCCAGTCTGATCACATGACTCAGGGGCCGCCAGCCCCAGTCTGATCACATGACTCAGGGGCGGGCAGCCCCAGTCTGATCACATGACTCAGGGGCCGCCAGCCCCAGTCTGATCACATGACTCAGGGGCCGCCAGCCCCAGTCTGATCACATGACTCAGGGGGCCGCCAGCCCCAGTCTGATCACATGACTCAGGGGCCGCCAGCCCCAGTCTGATCACATGACTCAGGGGGCCGCCAGCCCCAGTCTGATCACATGACTCAGGGGCCGCCAGCCCCAGTCTGATCACATGACTCAGGGGCGGGGCAGCCCCAGTCTGATCACATGACTCAGGGGCCGCCAGGCCCCAGTCTGATCACATGACTCAGGGGGCGGGCAGCTTTTCTGCTCAGGGTAACAGAGAGGACATCAGATGTCCTCACCAGCGCTTGAACCTCACGCCTCATTAAACAGGCGTCTTTTACCTCGTCCTCAAGTACATCTGAAGGCTGCAACATGAAGCCAGACAGATCACAATGTGCCAAAGCCACAATAAAGTAAGTTTATTCACTCAGAGGCATACAGATTTATAGTAAAATTCACAACAAACCAAATCTTCTTGATGTGGCGCTGTAATATAATATCATTCAGGGAACATCTGAATATATTAGTGTCTGTTTTTGTTTACAAGCCACATCTGAGAAGGGCTCCCTTAATCTTGGGCGCATGATTTCTGGGTTCTGAATATTTTCAGGCTGGGTTTTTTGTTTGTTGTTCCACGATGAACCACAAGACCCAAGACTAAGATCGAGTATCAGAATTTGCAGTGAAGATGACTGATGTTCCTCGACAGTATAATTGTCTTACTGCTTATTCTGCTTTTTTCCTCAAATGGTTTAGGAATCTTTAACCATTACTTTATGTATGTACAATGGATTTTTCAGATCAACAATGTTTGGTTAATTTCAATACATTAAGACAGTGTGTCTAGTATTGTGTAATGCTGTTTTCTTCCTGGATAACATTCTCAGGAAACACCTCCATTCATTACAACAGTTGCACAGGATCTATTGATTATCAGATTGGGCGAAATGATCTAGTGGCCCAACCAACAGTGTAATAGATTTAATTTATAATTTCCCAAACGAATGGGAATGGACAGCATAAATCCACTGAAAGTAGTGCAGGGACCATGTCAGTATTGAAGAGGCTAGGACCTGCAGAGACACAGGAAGGTGGTTTCAGCCTTCAAGAATCACAGCAGTGAAAATGCTTTTGGTAGAGATTAGTAACACCAAGCAGTATCTTCTCCTCTAAAGATAACCAGGTTTAAAATGATGAGGTTCAAGTCTGTTATGGGCACAGCAGTTTCTGGTCCTCCTCTCCCCAGACTGACGTCCTGGGGTTTGGGAGTCCAGTGGCCAGAGGAGCACCAGAGGAGCACCAGAGCAGCAGCAGAGCAGCAGCAGAGCAGCAGGCTCCCTCCAGAGCAGGAGGGGAGCCATTAGGCCACAGGGGGGCCTCAGAGACAGAGCAGAGGAAGAAGTATGGGGGTGTGGAGGATACTCCAACATTTTACACAATACTAATGTAGCATAGTACACAGTAGTACTGAAGCATAGTAGACGGTAGTACTGAAGCATAGTACACAGTATTACTGTAGCATAGTAGACAGTAGTACTGAAGCATAGTACACAGTAGTACTGAACCAGTACCAATGTATGACCTCTAGTGGACCAGATAACTTGTAAAAGACCAAGGAAATCATAGCTTGTAGTCATTTTTATTAGCATAGACTTGCCTAGTGAAGCCTCAGACTCAGGTTAACCTGGGTTTGTCTGAAACCATAGAAGAAATCATGTGGCTCCATAGTGAGCAGACCACTTAATTACATAAATACCACAGAAGCAGCCAGACTTGACAACATTCACTTAACAAAGCTGCCCCCCCACCTAACAGCCCCCATGTCTTTCAACACGTCAATGAGTAACTTCCAACATCCTCTGGTCTTTGGCGTAGCCTAGCAACAGGCCAAAACACACCAAAGGGGATTTCACCCATGTAAATGGGATCTCAAGTCATTTTTAGCCTCAGATTGAATGACTAATTGCGCAAGTTAACTCAAGCAGGTATGCAAACAGACAGGTGAGCCATATGTCTGATCCAACTTGCTTTCAAGAGTTTGTGGCTTCAGACTTCTACAGACTTTTTTTCCATCTTGCATTTAGATCCGATTCTGAGTGTGTGTGTGTGTGAGTGAGTGTGTGTGAGTTCTGTTATCCGGGGCTTTGAATGGAGGCCGGTCTTTAAAGGCTGCTGTGAAAAGCGCAGTACAATCAAGACTGGCTTAGAGGACTGGCTGTCGCTTGGCTGCTTCCCAGACACACTGTTATTAGAGGATTGTCATGCACTTAAAGTGTACGTGCACACACACACACACACGCTCCAAAACACACACCATGCACACACACACCACCGCACGCACATAAAAAACACGTTTAAAAGGAGGACATAAAATGAGATTTATACCGGTCCATTTTAACCTCCTTGTTTTAGAATCACCATGGGCCTTTGAGGACTCTAACCAACATGCTCTGTGTTTGTCCAGCAGGGAATGGGTATTTTGCCTTCTCATTTTGTGTGTGTGTGTGTGTGTCTGTGTGTGTCTGTGAGTGTGTGTGTGAGTGTGAGTGAGTGTGTGTGTGAGTGTGTGTCTGTGAGTGAGTGTGTGGTGTCTGTGAGTGTGTGTGTGTGTGTGTCTGTGAGTGTGTGTGTGAGTGTGAGTGTGTGTCTGTGTGTGTCCTGTGAGTGTGGGTGTGTCTGTGAGTGAGTGTGTGTGTGAGTGTGTGTCTGTGAGTGAGTGTGGTGTGTGGTCTGTGAGTGAGTGTGTGTGTGTCTGTGAGTGTGTGTGTGTGTGTCTGTGAGTGTGTGTGTGAGTGTGTGTCTGTGTGTGTGTGAGTGTGTGTGTGGTGTGTGTGTGTGTGTGTGAGTGAGTGTGTGTGTCTGTGTGTGTGTGAGGGTGTGTTGTGTGTGTGTGTGTCTGTGTGTGTGTGTGTGTGTGTGAGTGTGTGTGT
>CM059332.1:1717935-1790435 GCA_030340685.1 Protosalanx chinensis
AATAGTCACTTTGAATGCTGCCAAAAAATAACGTGCACAATGTATTAGTAATGGGTGTGGAGGTATGTCTATATGTTGTTTTATTCTCCTTTTAGCATATTTAGTATTTATTGTGTTTAATTTGATTTATTTTTGTACATTTTAATGTCTCAGGTATATTTATTCTAGTTATTTTTAATTAAGTTACTTAATTTAATTTAGCACTAGGGTTTTTACTTTTTGCACTGACTAGAAGCACTTTCAATTTCGTTGTACCTTGTGACAATGAAAAATAAAGATCTATCTATTTATCTTGGTAGCCTGTTAGTAGGAGCAGCGGGGGTCCAGAGGGGCTGAGTCAGTGTCCGTGTCCCATCCTGCTGGAGGAGCATCCCCCCAGCCTCCATCATGGGCACAGCCTCCTCCCTGGTCACCCCCGGGGAAGTCATCGAAGACGCCTATGGAGGTGAGGGCGGGGAGGCCTGTGAGATCCCCGTCGAGGTCAAGCCCAAAGCGCGGCTCCTACGGAGCTCGTTCAGGCGCGGGCCGCGGGTCATCGGCGCCAGCTTCAAGTCCACGGGCTCGGTGGACCTGGAGTACACCGCGGAGCACGAGCGGCTCCGCAAGGAGTACGAGATATTCCGGGTGAGCAAGAACAACGAGATCGCTTCCATGCAGAAGAAGGAAGCCAAGCTGGACGAGGAGAACAAGAGGCTGAGAGCAGAGCTCCAGGTGAGAAGAGGACAGGGATACACAGGTCTGCAAAGTGGTACAGACTGTTCTAAACTAGAGGGAAGATTGCATGATTTATCAATTGCATTCAGTTTAGGCAGTATATTTACATTAACATTTAGCAGACACTCTTATCCAGAGCGATTTACAGCAAGTACAGGGACATTCCCCTCTGAGGCAAGTAGGGTGAAGTGCCTTGCCCAAGGACACAACATCATGTTGTCATGTCCAGGATTCAAACTCGCAACCTTCTGATTACTAAACCGATTCCCTCACCGCTCATCCACTTGACTCTCCTCAGTATAGCAGTGGAATAATCCATGAAGTTTTTGGGCAGGGTGGGGTTCGTGTGTGGAGGTTCAGAGAGTGAAGTGTGGTCCTGTAACACTGACATATCTCTTTACCCACAGGCTCTGCAGAAGACCTACCAGAAGATTCTGAGAGAGAAGGAGAGTGCCCTGGAGGCTAAGTACCAGGCCATGGAACGAGCTGCCACCTTCGAACATGACAGGGACAAAGTCAAACGACAGTTCAAGGTCAAGATCCAAACCTGCCTCTAGACATCCATCATGCCTTCATCACCTCTAGACCCTGCTGGGACTGCTAACCAAGGCCTCCCCCTTTCCCCCTTCTAGATCTTCCGGGAAACTAAAGAGAAGGAGATCCAGGATCTGTTGAGAGCCAAGAGGGACCTGGAAGCCAAGCTGCTTCAGCTGCAGGCTCAGGGAGTCCAGGTGTACGACCCCGACGACTCGGACTCTGACGACAACCGGACCGCGGTCACAGGTGAACAAGGCCGCTAACTCGAACCGTCAACAGTTGAATGCAGTCAGCAGCACAGCATGTGGAACATGTGTGTTTTTCTTGGTTCTTCCCTTAGCTGCAGGGACTCAGTGTGAGTACTGGGGCGGTGGTGTGCTGGGCAGTGAGCCCTCTATGGGCAGCATGATGCAGCTGCAGCAGACGTTCAGAGGCCCGGAGTTTGCACACAGTCTGATCGATGTGGAGGGACCGTTCGCCAATGTCAGCAGAGGTAAGCAGCACAGTCTTCAAGTCATCCATGGCGGTTGGTTGTTGTTGTTTATGTAAAAAGTATATCTGGGTATGTTTGTGTAGTTTGTGTGTGTAGCTGTAGGCTTACAGGGCAGTGTGTGTGTGTGTGTGTGTGTGCGTGCGTCAGATGACTGGGACGCCGCTGTGGCCAGCCTGCTCCAGGTGTCTCCTCACGTGTCGCAGGCCTTATGGAGCAACACAGTGCGCTGCTACCTGATCAGCACCCAGGACACCAAGGCAGAGCTGGACATCTTCACCAGGGTACAGGCCACACCCAGCACCTGCTTCACCAGCTGTGGTCTGCCACTCCTGCCAATCAGCAGTTTGATCTTTCTGTTTCTTCTTCTTCTCTCCCTCCTCCTCAGAGGTACACACCTCTGCTGCGGAGACTGTGCGAGAGCCTCGGTCATTTCTACCTCACGGTGTGTTTCCCTGAGGAAGTGGCCGCCTGCTTCATCCCAGAGCGCCGGCTGGAGATCGAGAGAAGCTCCTTCTGTCTGCTTCTTCTCAAGTCCACCATCTCCAGGTCCGTCCCCTATCTGCTTCCTCCGTGCCAGCGGCCATTAGAAACATCAGTTCCACAACGTAAAACTGTGACATGAACAGAGGAAGTCTGGTATCGTTTGACAGAGGCCTGTTTTGTCCTTGCATATCTCTGACGCATCGAATTCTGCGGTTATTTCATGGCTGAGTTCTTGTGTGTAAAATCCCAGCTCTGTTAAAAAGTTCTGGTGTGTGTGTGGGTGTGTGTCTTTAAGCTCAGCGGCTGAGGATGCAGAGGAGGCCTTTGTGAAGAGTCCAGAGAGCCGCCCCCTGGTGCTGTACCTCCGCACCCTGGAGGCCCAGCCTCTCTCAGGCCCCACCAGGCAGCTGCTGGAGAGGGTCAACGCTGCCGACAAGGCTGCCAAGCTCCAGGTGAGGATGCAACACAGGGCTTCAGGACGGTTTAACATGGAGGATATTATCATTGATGCCTCAGTAAAGGTGTGCTCTTCACCACAGGTGGTGGATCACAGTGGATCAGCAGAGGAGGGAGCAGCTTTGATTTACGCACAACTTGAGAAAGTAATCAAACAGGTAGGATTTCTGGACACTTTCTGGATTTTTTGTTTGTTGCTAAATGTGAAGCAACCAAGTGCCCATGATTATTTCTGTTCCGTAACGGATGATTAGTAGTATGTGAATGCACTGTTAGAGAAATATAGGTATAGTAATACTGTCTCACATTCTTTTGTGTTGTCTTTTTCGGTCTCTCTTCTTCTTCTTCTGTCTGCTGTCAGGAGCTTCTGGGTCTGGAGGGCGGAGAGGGGGACTGTAAGGATTCTGGGATGGAGGAGGGAGGAGAGGAGGACTCTGGAGACGTGCTGTGGGACCTGCATGATGAGCAGGAGCAGAACGAGGCCTACCAGCAGGCCTGCAGTGCTGCCTCTCAGCTGGGCTTCCAGAAGGTACCACCCTGTCTGCTGGCCCTCCTCCTCACCCTGCCTTATTCCCCTCTCTCTATCCTTGCTTGAACACCCTATAATGTGTGTGTGTGTGTGTGTGTGCTGCCAGTACATCGATCGCCTGAACGACATGGTGGCGGCTCCTCCCCCCACCCCGCCCCTGTTGGTTTCAGGAGGGCCGGGCTCAGGCAAGTCCCTGCTCCTGTCCAAATGGTGAGGAGCACAGCTACACACTGTCCCTGACACGCTGTCCCTGACGCGCTGTCCCTGACGCGCTGTCCGTGACGCGCTGTCCCTGACGCGCTGTCCGTGACGCGCTGTCCGTGACGCGCTGTCCCTGATGCGCTGTCCCTGACGCGCTGTCCCTGACGCGCTGTCCGTGACGCCCTGTCCCTGACGCGCTGTCCCTGACGCGCTGTCCCTGACACGCTGTCCCTGACACGCTGTCCCTGATGCGCTGTCCCTGACACGCTGTCCCTGACACGCTGTCCCTGACGCGCTGTC
The DNA here is from genome assembly GCA_030340685.1 of Protosalanx chinensis. Taxonomy (NCBI): domain Eukaryota; kingdom Metazoa; phylum Chordata; class Actinopteri; order Osmeriformes; family Salangidae; genus Protosalanx; species Protosalanx chinensis. Next base: position 1,721,649 of record CM059332.1, read on the forward strand.
CCTGACGCGCTGTCCCTGACGCGCTGTCCCTGACGCGCTGTCCCTGACGCGCTGTCCCTGACGCGCTGTCCCTGACACGCTGTCCCTGACACGCTGTCCCTGACACGCTGTCCCTGACACGCTGTCCCTGACTGTATCCCCTGCAGGGTGGAGCTCCAGCAGAAACAGTCTCCCAACACCCTGTTCCTCTCTCACTTTGTGGGCCGGCCCCTGTCCACCAGCTCAGAGCCGGTGCTCATCATCAAACGTCTCACTGTCAAGGTGAGGAGAACCTGCATGTCCCCCTCCCAGCTCCCCCTTTTACTGGATTCGGTTTGTGTGCTCTGAGTGTCAGTATTGAGAGCTGTGTGTGTGTGTGTGTTGTCCCCTCAGCTCCTGCAGCACTTCTGGACCATCTCAGGGCTGTCCATGGAACCCAGTAAGATCCTGGAGGAGTTTCCACGCTGGCTGGAGAGGCTGTCAGCCCGTCACCAAGGCAACATCATCATCATCATCGACTCCATCGACCACATCCAGGTTCCTACTGGAAGCAGATTTACATGAGATTCATACGTGTGTGTGTGTGAATATAAGAGTGATGTCTTAGACCACATGGATTGTTCTGTGTGTGTGTGTGATTGTTCTGTGTGTGTGATTTTTCTATGTGTGTGTGTAGTGATGTTTCTGTGTGTGTGTGTGTGTGTGTTGGGGTCACCAGCAGGCAGAGCGGAACATGAAGTGGCTGATCGACCCGCTGCCCGTCAACGTCCGAGTGGTCGTGTCTGTCAACGTGGAGACCTGTCCTCAGGCCTGGAGGTGGAGGAGCTGGACACACACACACAGAAAGACACACGTACACACACACACACATATAGACACACACACGCACACATACACACACAGACAGACACACACACACACATATATATCACACACAAACACATACGCACACAAACACACACACACACACACATACATGGATGGTTTATGTTCTTTAGATAATTATCTTCATTGTATTTTTCAGCTGTATTCAGTATTCTGTATATTAGGACTCTTAGGCCTAGAGACAGTCTGGAAGTCTCTGGTTTTCCTGTTGCTGACTTTCTGCCGTGTGTGTGTGTGTGTGTGTCTCTAGGCTGTGGCCCACCCTCCACCTGGACCCCCTTAACCCCAGAGAGGTGAAGAACGTCATCACTGCAGAGTGTGTGGCCACAGGAGTCACTCTCACCAAAGAGCAGGTCAGTCCTGAGTCCTGAAGCCCAGCGATGCTAACCCTCTTATCCCTGTCATCATTTCCTGTCTCTGCTGTCTCACTCCAGTGGATCACTAGTCTGTGTGTGTGTGTGTGTCTGTGTGTGTGTGTGTGTCTGTGTGTGTGTGTGTGTCTGTGTGTGTGTGTGTGTGTGTGTCTGTGTGTGTGTGTGTGTCTGTGTGTGTGTGTGTGTGTGTGTGTGTCTGTGTGTGTGTCTGTGTGTGTGTCTGTGTCTGTGTGTGTGTGTGTGTCTGTGTGTGTGTGTGTGTCTGTGTCTGTGTGTGTGTGTGTGTCTGTGTGTGTGTGTGTGTCTGTGTGTGTGTCTGTGTGTGTCTGTGTCTGTGTCTGTGTGCGTGCGTGTGTCTGTGTGTGTGTCTGTGTCTGTGTCTGTGTGCGTGCGTGCGTGTGTCTGTCTGTGTGTGTCTGTCTGTCTGTGTGTGTGTCGGTGTGTGTGTGTGTTTGTGTGGGTGAGTGTGTCTGTCTGTGTTTGTCTGTCTGTCTGTCTGTGTGTGTGTCTGTGTGTGTCTGTATCTGTGTGTGTGTGTGTCTGTGTGTGTGTGTGTAACAGGAGAAGAAGCTGGAGAGACACTGTCGCTCTGCCTCCACCTGTAACGCCCTGTACGTCACCCTCCTGGCCAGGATGATGACAGGGTGAGTCTCTGCAGGGCGCATGCACGTTTGAGCGCTTCAGCCGTCAACTCCTGCGTGTTTGTGTTCATAAACCATGTTCATGTGTGTGTGCATATGTGTGTGCATGTGCGTGCGTGTGTGTGTGTGCGTGTGTGTGTGGTCCACAGATCCCCCTGGTTGCTGGACAGGACTCTAGATCAGTGTCTGCAGTGTCAGGACACCATGTCTCTGTACATCCTGTGCCTGAAGGTGGCGCTGGCCTCCCTGAGCTCTGACAGGGAGAGACACATCCTGAGAGAGGTGAGTCCATCCTGAGAGAGGTGAGTCCATCCTGAGAGAGGTGAGTCCATCATGGGAGAGGTGAGTCCATCATGGGAGAGGTGAGTCCATCCTGAGAGAGGTGAGTCCATCATGGGAGAGGTGAGTCCATCATGAGAGAGGTGAGTCCATCATGGGAGAGGTGAGTCCATCATGAGAGAGGTGAGTCCATCCTGAGAGAGGTGAGTCCATCATGGGTAGGGCTGTCAAAACTGCTCAAAATAGACATTTGAATGTGTGTGTGCTAAGTGCTCCCCACACATGTATTCGAATTCCACCTGACGGAGGAATCTTGAATATAAAGAAAACAAAATATACAAGATACAGGATCTAAGAGTATAAAATAGTCAAATAATATATAAAGTAAGTGAGAGTCATTAAAGTAAGTTGTTAGTGCTGGTGTGTGTACGCCTCCTTTACGTGTGTGTGTGTGTCCCCAGATGCTGTGCCTGGTGTGCGCCAGCCACAATGGTGTGAGTGAGTCGGAGGTGCTGGATATGTTTCCAGACCTGCAGGTGGCGCTGTTGTCCTCTGTGCTCCGGCGTCTGCAGGCGCTCTGCATCCTGTCCTTCAGCTGTGGGCTGCTCCGCTTCCAGCACCTGCAGGTGCCCCTCCCACACAGCCCACAGTTCAGCTGGCACACACACACACACACACGTGTGAGGGATGTGTTCATCTAGGGCTCGCTGCCAGTGCAAGGATTGTTTTAAATATAAACAGCAAGGATGTTTTTGTTTGTTGATTTCCGACCAACCTGCTGACTGTAATTGTAATCACTCAAGGAGCTTCTTCTCAACAGTCGACCTTCACCTTTCACCTGTTCCATTCCCTCTTGTGTGTGTGTGTGTGTGTGTGTGTCATAGGCCTGGGAAGCTGTCAGACTTGAGTTCATGAATGGGGGGATCTCCTCACCAACCTACAGAGAGAAACTGATTCACTACTTCAACCAGCAGCTGGGGTTTGTACCAACACCACGCATTAACCATGCAGTAACCATGCAGTAACCACGCAGTAACCACGCAGTAACCACGCAGTAACCACGCAGTAACCACGCAGTAACCATGCAGTAACCACGCAGTAACAACACAGTGTGTACCTCTCTGTCACACTCTGTGTGTGTGTGTGTGTATCTGTGTGTGTGTGCGTGTGTGCAGAGAAGCCAGGGTAACGTGGCGTGTTGCTGATGAGTTGCCATGGCTCCTGCAGCAGCAGGAAGACAGGAACAAGCTGCAGCTCTGTCTACTCAACCTGTTCGTGTCCCAGAACCTGTACAAGAGGTCAGTACTGCTGGTCTGGACACACCTGTACTAGAGGTCAGTACTGCTGGTCTGGACACACCTGTACTAGAGGTCAGTACTGCTGGTCTGGACACACCTGTACTAGAGGTCAGTACTGCTAGTCCTACCTAGCTGTAGAGAACATCTGCAGCTGCTGGGATTTGTTTTCCCTTCATATTGGTTTGTTCTTACATTTACATTAATTCATTTAGCAGATGCTTTTATCCAAAGCGACTTACAAGAGAGAGCTTTTACAAAGAGCAGTCTTGTCTTGTTCTTGTCTTTTGTACATCCTGTGGCAGGATGTTGTCTTCAGATCCAGTAGCTAGGCCTCTCCTAGAGAGACTGTTTACAGACGCTAAGGTGACTGAGGAGTGTGTGTGTCCCCTCCCTCTTCCAGGGGTCATTTCTCAGAACTGCTGGCCTACTGGCAGTATGTGGGCAAGGACAAGAGCTCGATGGCTGCTGAGTACTTTGACTCCCTGAAGCAGTATGAGAAGAGCTGTGAGGATGAGCAGAGCATGACCAGACTGGCCTGCCTGTACGAGACACTGGGACGCTTCCTCAAAGACCTGGGCCTGCCCAGCCAGGTACCACAGTACTGCACAGAGGTCTTAAACACCCTTGATGGGTTTTACAATTAATACCATCTTAAAGAAGTGCAGTAGAGTAAAAGTGATTTTATGTTTGTTAGTTTTCTTTCCTCATTGTTTCATGCTTGGGTTTGTTTGTTTTTGTTTCCCCTCCCTCCCTCCTGCCCAGGCGGTGGCCCCCCTGCAGCGCTCCCTGGAGATCCGGGAGACGGCGCTGGACCCGGACCACCCCAGCGTGGCGGGCTCGCTGCACCAGCTGGCTGGCGTGTACGTGCTGTGGAGGAAGTACGGTAACGCAGAGCAGCTGTACAAGCAGGCGCTGGAGATCAGCCAGAACGCATACGGACCAGAACACACCTGCGTGGCCCGCGAGCTCGACTCCCTCGCCATGCTCTATCACAAACAGAACAAGTGAGGACAAAACACGCTCGGGGACCTGAGGACCAGGGGGACTGGGGGACCTGAGGACCAGGGGGACCGGGGAACCAGGGGGACCTGAGGACCAGGGGGACCAGGGGACCTGAGGACCTGGGGGAGCGAGGGGACCTGAGGACCTGGGGGACCTGAGGACCTGGGGGACCTGAGGACCTGGGGGACCTGAGGACCTGGGGGACCTGAGGACCTGGGAGACCTGAGGACTGACAGACAGGGTGGCCTGGGCTCTAGGCTGAGGTCCAGGGGCTGTTGTCTTGATGCTTGTTTGTGTCTACAGGTATGAGCAAGCAGAGAAACTGAGGAAGAGATCTGTGAGGATCCGACAGAAGACAGCCAGACAGAAGGGTCATCTGGTGAGAGAGAGACACAGAGACAGAGAGAGAAAGAGAGAGAGAGAGAGAGAGTAGGTGTGAGAGTGAAGGTAACTCCAGTGTGTCTGCTGTCCCCAGTATGGCTTCTCTCTCCTGAGGAGGAGGGCTCTGCAGTTGGAGGAACTGACCCTGGGAAAGGACACAGCAGATTCTGCCAAGACACTCAACGAACTGGGGGTCCTGTACTACCTACAGAATAACCTGGAGTAAGAGGCTACACACACCCCACACACACGCACACACACACACCCCACATACAAGGCATTCCAATAGGAAAAGATCCAGGTATTAGTTTCTGTGTCCTGTGCTTCTCTGTGGCTGCAGGGCTGCTAAGGTGTTCCTGTGTCGCTCTCTGGAGATGCGTCAGCGTGTGCTGGGTCCAGAGCACCCAGACTGCGCCCAGTCGCTCAACAACCTGGCCGCTCTGCACACAGAGCGGCGGGAGTACGAGGCTGCGGAGGAGCTTTACGAAAGAGCCCTGGACATCCGCAAGAGGGCCCTGTCCCCGGACCACCCGTCCCTGGCCTACACCCTCAAACATCTGGCCATGCTGTACAAGCGCAGGGTGCGGCTCAGGGATCACTCTAGCTCCGGGGACTGGTGGGAGGGTTACCTGCTGCTGCTGGGAGATATTGAGCATGTGTTGGAGATGGAGAGGGTTTTAGACATGAGCTGTCTAAACCAGACTAGCTGTTATATTATACATCTACAGTAATGTTGATTCTGATATAGGCTTGTCGGTTTGTGTGTGTGTGTGTGTGTGTGTTTCCAGGGCAGGCTGGAGAAGGCAGTGCCCCTGTATGAGCTGGCCCTGGACATCAGAGAGAAGAGCTTTGGTCCCAAACACCCCAGCGTGGCCACGGCTCTGGTTAACCTGGCTGTGCTGTACTGCCAGCTGGTGAGTGGAGGCTCTCACACATACACACACACACACTTACACACTAACGCGTGCTTGCTCTGACCCTTGTGTGTGTGTGTGTGTGTGTTTCAGAAGAAGCACGGGGAAGCCCTCCCCCTGTATGAACGAGCTCTGAAAGTGTATGAGGACAGTCTGGGGCGCTCACACCCCCGGGTGGGAGAGACCCTCAAGAACCTGGCTGTGCTGAGGTGAGGCCCCCCCCCCCACACACACACACACACACTCCACACACACACTGACTGAAGTTAGATGACAGACCTAGCATTGGCAGCTCCCTCAGTACTGCCTGTCGTTGCTCCTCCTCTTCCTCAGCTATGAGGAAGGTGACTTTGAGAAAGCAGCAGAACTCTACAAGCGCGCCATGGAGATCAAGGAGGCGGACCCTTCGCTGGTGTGTGGAAAGGCGCCGTCTCGCCATTCGTCCAGCGGGGACACTTTCAGCTTACGAGGGCCCGCCCCCCTTCCCCACAACCCCAGGTGATTCCGCCCATGAGCTCCACCCCCATGTCTTGACGTCATGTGATTGGACAGACAAGAAGCATGAGCTGTCCTGTGCGTTTCCAGCCAATCCCGTCATAGTCATATCAGGGGTTTCCCCATGAAGGAAGGTTAAAGGTTGAAGGTTGGGCAGAGGTCAGTCCCAGCATGCCTCCATCCTCACCCACAGAAACAGGCTGGACCGTCTGCAGATCTGAAGGGATCCATCGTCACAGCTCCACCCTGCTCCTGAGATGGTGCTGCCCACTGGACTGAAACTGATACCATTCTACGTACCAACTTAGCTTTGATGACAGTCTGTGGACATTGACTATATTCTCGTGAAACCTACACGTCAGATATATTTATGAATGTATCGTTTAGATGTATCGTCACTGAAATAATGTGAAACCGATGCCAGTCAACATGGGGCCCCTCAGAGGCCCTCAGCAGCTCAGGGTCAGAGTCTTCCTGACCTTTCACCCTCACAGCATGTCTCTGATGCCCCTGTGGCTCCGTCGCCGTGGAGACGACACGTTACCCCCCACCTCAGGTATTCTCCATCTCGCAAATTATGCAAAACAAATGCCAAATCTACATACCTGAGGATAGGAAAGCAAGTATTTTTTCATCATGCACCACTTAGATGTGGATGAAGTCAGTATTTCTGCATAAGGGGCATGTACCACCTCACAGTGGCCCTCAAACATAGATAACAATTGTAATGCAGTAGTTAGTAATGGAGCCTATTGACCATATGTACAGTTATGCAAGTTAAACGAGAGGTCTTTAATCCAAGCCATCCTGATGAGATACTTCTCTATGTGAAGACTATAATACGTGTTATCTCTGCCCTGACAGGGTCCTAGTACAGACTGGGATTAGCCTGCTAGCAGAGAGGCTAATTATGATGCCAAATAAAACCAACATGGTATTAAAGTCTCTTAGAGTTAGACTAGGTTTGATCTGTTCTCTACACAGCAGTCTCCTCCCCCCCCCCGGGCTGATGAGGACAGCACCCTGCAGTTAACAGCCAGCAGTCAGGTGTTCGTCTACATCATGTGTGTCATTTTGGAAAAGAAATCTTTCAACATGGTACATGTGTACATGTATTTGATGTATTTAAACATGTATGTCTTTAGAACTTGTTTTGATTGGCCAGTGGTATAGAGGGTGTGTTTAAGATCAAATTAAGTCTTTTTAGTCAGGTGGCTGAGTAGTTGGGGCATCGGGCTAGTGATCAGAAAGGTTGCGAGTTTGATTCCTGGCTGAGCCATGATATTGTGTCCTTGGGCAAGACATAACCCTACTTGCCTCAGGGGAGAATGTCCCTGTACTTGCTGTAAATTGCTCTGGATAAGTGCGTCTGCTAAATGTAAATGTAGAAAATACCAAAGCGTTCTTTCAGGGCCAGTAAAGCGATTTATTACAAAATGTATTTGGGGACAGAAGGATCAGATTACTGTACACTCTTCACCAACATAAATAATCAGGAGAAGCTCACAGCACTATACCTGTGGCAGTAACACAAGCAGAGACTGTAAATAAAAGCCCAGGTAGAATTTGACCACAACCCTAGTACAGCACACTGAGCTATATAAAAGAACAGGGGAGAGGGAGGAGAAGGTTCCCCAGTCAGGCTGCATCCAACCTGGTTAACCTTTTAGAAAAACACCTGGAAACTATCCAGGCTACAACAAACACACCCGCAATCCTCACTTTTTGAACAAAGCAGTTCTGCGCAATAATAAGAATAATAATAATAAATGTTGACATTTAGCTGTGACCCCTTGATCTGTAGTTATTCTACTCTACCTGTTTCCTCTTGCTACCATCACACAAACAACAGACTCACAGCTGGGATCCAGTCAATGATCACATTCCAGTTGGATAGAATTCATCCCAGCTTTCAGGGGTAAGGAGCTTCCATTCAGTTAATCACACAGGGTGCTCTCAATGACACTAGGGGGGCAAACATGTGCCCCAGGTGGGGGGATGAACCGGCCCTCCTCCAGCTGAACCCTTAGAGGAACACAGACACACAGGCTCACCTGGCCGGCACACACAAATCAATATGATTAGAATTGTCAAGCTGCTATTGTTTGAGAAAGTAATGACATACAATTGGTGTACAGCAGACAGGTGACTCTCAGGTCTTAGTACTGAAACACACAGGGTCTGAAAGACACAGGGTCTGAGAGACACAGGGTCTGAAAGACACAGGGTCTGAGAGACACAGGGTCTGAGAGACACAGGGTCTGAGAGACACAGGGTCTGAGAGACACAGGGTCTGAGAGACACAGGGTCTGAGAGAGGGCGTCTTCACCAAGAGTCTTTATTCCTAACGGGCTGAGGGTTCGTCTAGGAGGTCCACCTCCACCACGCCACCTTCATCCGGTCCCACACAGCGTCCATGGAGTCGAAGGCCGGACGCACGTCCAGGATGGAGAACTCGTAGGTGTCCTTGTTGATATCGCCGTCGTAGTAGTCGATTACGTAACGCACCTCCTTCCCACAGCGGTCCACGATCCAGTCATGGCGGTCGAAAGGTAACTCGTATCTACGAACAGGTGGGTGAAAAGGGGGGCCATGATTTTAGCCATGTGAGCCCATCTGCTAACAGAACACTGTGAGATGGTCGTCAGTGTTCCAGAGTGGCTGGAGCCCTGTGCTCACACTCACCCCATCCAGTGTCGCATGCGAGCTCTGGGGGAGAAATCCTTAGCTTTGCCTCCAAACCTCTTCAGGGAGGGGCCACAGGGGCATTCTCTGCAACCAATCAAGACACAGGTTAGGGAGGAAATCATTGGAAGAATTCCTAATAAGGCCTTGCTTCCCTTTGGCATGAGCAGAAATTGGACCTTCTCTAGCTCATAATATGGGAAATACAATGTAATAGATAACTGTATGGATTTAGGCTTATCCAGCTCCTCTACATATGAATAGGTGACAGCGGTAGACAGTATTTCCCCACTCGAATATGCTAATCCCCCCCTCTCAGATGTGTGTAGGGAGGAGGTGTATTGTTCATCCAGGTCCACAGGACTGGGATCTTACTGGGCATGAAGGGCCTCCCACTTGAGGATCTCCTGCCAGGCCTGCTCGTTGTTCTGGTTGTGGATCTTGATGATGTTTGACATGTCCTGAGGACCTAGGTCATCCTCTCTCCAGCGCCACCTGCAGGGGGAATTGGCAATGATATTCTGGCCTGTAGAAAAAGTTTACTATTACACTTTCAGGAGGATGATTCACAATCATCAATGGTTCTGCCATGAGGGTGTTAATGTGAACCAGGCCAACTCAAGCTCCATCTTGACTGAGCTGGTTAAAGCTAGCTAAAGCGGGGGTGTCAGATGGCTCAGCAGGTTAAGGCGTTGGCCTCTTGATCGTAAGGTTATGAGATCGAGCCCCGGCTGTGGCTATGTGACATTGTGTCCTTGGGCAAGGCACTTCACCCAACTTGTCTCAGGGAGAATGTCCCTGTACTTACTGTAAGTCGCTTTGGATGAATTTAATAAATGTAAAATGTAAATGTATCGTCAAAATGTGAAAGTGATCATTATGAGCAGGTATGCTTCTGTGAGTAGGACCCAGACTCACCCCTTGCGCAGCATGGCGTTCCAGAACATCTGTTCAGAAGGATAGACCCAGTTCTTATCTGAACCAGCACGGGGGATCTTAGACTCCTGCCTGGCCTGGGGCAGAGGGAAGGGCTGGTCTGGGGCTGGGACCTGGTTAGGAGGGGGCATCTGCCACACACAAACAGTAAGATTATCCTTTATTAGTATCGCAATGGAGACATTTCAGAATGGCAGACATTAGAACGGAGTCCTTGACAGGATTGCAATCTTAAGTAGATATTCTTTTGAAAATAAAATGCTGGTGTTATATACCATGGTGTATGTGTGTTGGTTAAGAATGCTCTTCTTGAAGCCTTACTTTCCAGCATACAGTGGCGAGAAAAAGTATTTGAACCCTTTGGGATTTCTTGGATTTCTGCATAAATTGGCCATAAAATGTGTTCGGATTTTAATGTCAATCACAACAATACAATCGTACATTCTCCTAAAGTAATATTCCACAAAAAAAATATGTTTTGATTTTTGTTTATTGGGCACAAGATGTTAACATTCACATCACCCCAAGAAATCCCAAAGGGTTCACATACTTTCTCTCGCCACTGTATCTAGATGAGGTGTCAGGGTTCTGCAGGGTCACTGCAGAAGACCCGTGTATCGAACCGCCCCACATCTGAGGTGTAACCTACCATGTTGGTGAGGTCAGATCTGAGGTGTAACCTACCATGGTGGTGAGGTCAGATCTGAGGTGTAACCTACCATGGTGGTGAGGTCAGATCTGAGGTGTAACCTACCATGGTGGTGAGGTCAGATCTGAGGTGTAACCTACCATGGTGGTGAGGTCAGATCTGAGGTGTAACCTACCATGTTGGTGGGATCGATGTCACTCTTGGCGCCGGCCGCAGCCCTCATCGGACACTCCACAAACTCATAGGCCCTGTCCTGGTGAGCAGGGGGTGCAGGGGGTGCAGGGGGTGCAGGGGGTGCTGGCTTGTCCTCTGCTGCCTGGTGCATGGGACACTCAGCAGGGGGCGCCACTGAGACAGGACAAACAACAGTCAGTCTGAGTTCAGTTCAGAGAGGGTGAAGAGGGACATAAATAAGCAAAGACCACCTTAATTTCTTACATTTAGTCATTTTACATTTAGTCATTCATCAGACTCTCTTATCCAGAGTGACTTACAGCAAGTACTGGGACATTCCCCGCAGAGGCAAGTAGGGTGACGTGCCTTGCCCAAGGACACAACATCATGTTGGCAAGACCAGGGTTCGAACCAGGGACCTTCTGTTTACTATCCCAACACCCTAACTGACTGCACCCTGTGACTGAACACAAGACCAGATCCAGATCCTACTGTATGGCTGTGTCTCACCGTTGACGGTCTCCTGGTGCATGGGGCAGCCCTGGGGAGGGGCCACCCCCACACTGAAAGAAGGGGGCATCATCACAGCCTCTGCTTGGACTGTGGGTGTCGGGCTAGACATCGTGGCTCCCATCCTGACTCGCCAGCCTCGTCCAAGCTGAGCACCAGCGACAGAAAAGACGTTCAGCCATGTCGTTTGGACTAGGTATTACAACAGTAAGTAGTCATGCCAAAACACGTATATTGTTACTGTAACACACTAATTGTTATTATAACACACTGTTTTTGACTCCTTCAGTGGTAAGAGCGTGTAAAATGCCACCACTCCCACAGTTTGAAGCCTTCTGAAGGGAGAGTTTACTGTTTAAGAGCAGGAATACATGTTTAAGAGCAGGATCACTGCTTGGCAGGCTGAGTAAGAGACCAGCTCATGACTTCACAGGCTGAAACTGAGCTATTTCCAGTTCACACTGTGCTGACTAGCAGTTAGCTGGCTGGATGGCTGTGTTGGTTTAATTACGCTTGACAGCGACAAATAAATAAAAAAAACATCAACATATATTAACACTGTCCGCTTTATGAGATGGATGAGATCATACAGCTGGATACTTGCCTCTTTAGTTACTTAACTCAGAATTGTGTAACCATACATCCACAAGACGATCAAACTAGCTGGCATTAACCATCAATTATTTCAATAAGGTTATCTAATACATGAAAATACAACCTATAGTACAATTTACATGAAGTACGTTGCTCCTATTATAGCATAAAAAACTAAGTATTATAAAAAGTAACATGGAATAAACTGACCTTAATTTAGGAGTCACCAGTGCTGCTCGTGCTGCTTCCTCAATGTCAACGTGCCCGTGCCATGGACCTACTATGGCCCGTGCACGTGCACTGCGCAAAGGTTGGTTACGTCATGACGTTTTGTACGTAAGCTTGTGACGAGGACGTTTTCGTATTACACACACACAAATATATTTATCTCAAAAATAAAAAAATAATTTAAACGTTTAATAGCCTGAATCCAAAACGAGTTAAAGGCATCTTCACAGCAGGTTTAAATGAGCTTTAAGATGAACATGGAAGTAAAGGATCCAGTTGGGTCTATTGCTATCATGGCCAAGTGTTTCCAGGTCATGTGTCATGAGTGGTTCTTGCCATATTCTGGAATCTGTTTGTGTTTCTGTAACTCACTTTGTGACCATGTGGTCTAGGTGGCCTTTGTGATTCTGATAGTGGCAAAATCTGCACATGCTCAGTCCTTCCACCTGGGCAGGTGTCCCACCCCTGAACTCCAAACAGACGTTGACATCAACAAGGTCATTTTTAACATGATTTAAGTCAGGGACAGTGTTGTCTATGTTATCATCAATGCAGTTGTGTCTATTTGAATGTTGCTCAGATCAGTGTACCTTAATGTTACACAAGTGGCTGATGTTGAATGAATTACACTCTCTGTTCTGTAGTACCTTGGGCAGTGGTATGAGATAAAGAAGCTTCCTGCTGTGTTTGAGAAAGGAACATGCAACCAAGCCACTTACTCCTTACTGCAGGATGGGACTGTCCGAGTCCGCAATGCAGAGCTGCTGTGAGTTAAACCTCAGCATTGGCTGTGTGTGAATACACAGTACATCCATTCACACTCCATTGGAGTGATGAAGCAATAAAAACTCATTCTGTCACACAGGTCAAATGGGCAAATTAACTCAATAGAGGGTGTGGCCAAGATCAAAGACCCAGCCCAGCCGGCCATACTGGAAGTCAAATTCTTTAAAGGTATGTCTCCAATACCAAACCATGATCTTGCATGTCTGCCACCCACCTTATTTAAACAGTGCTTCCTCCTGCAGGCGCTCCTGGGGCACCATACTGGGTCCTCTCTACAGACTACATGAGCCATGCGCTGGTCTACTCCTGTGCTGAGTACCTGGGGCTGTTTCATATCGACTTCGCCTGGATCTTGGCTCGCCACAGGACGCTGCCTGATGATGTCATTGGCCAGCTCCACGATACCTTGGCAGCGGCTGGAGTTAATATCAACCGCCTTACTTTTTCTAATCAGACAGGCTGCCAGGATATGAACTGAGAGTACACACACACACACACACACACATGAATACACACACATTTATGTATCCTTAAAGTGACCAATTAAAAAGTCTAATTGAATTTGATTGTTCTAATTGCATTAGTGTCTTGCACCCTCCCCCCAATCTCTTGCACCATCAGTTTTTTATATATGTATGAAAAAGAAAATGCCTAAATTGGCAACAGGCTTTCTTCATTCGCCCCAAGGGCATATAAGTTTTACAGCATAACTCAACAGATAAGCCTGCTGATGATATATACAGTACGTGCATCACATCATTCAGTTGATGGTTCTACAGTACTGCCCCTCCCACCACGCACATCACGCGCTGCGCCTAGGGCAACAAGTGATCAGGGGGGCACCAAAGCCATGAGGGGGGCAAAATAATCATGTAATCCCTAAATAAATAATGAAAACCTAACTGAACACGTAAGGCACCGAAATGGCTAGACTGGTTATACATCATTTCTTTTTTTTGTAAAAAGAAAAGTGATGTGAGTCAGGATGAGATCCCCTATGAGATACCAGCCTGTGATATAATTCATGACAGGCAGGGCTTCTCACTCAGGAATGCATGAGCACAATGGTCTCATGAGCACAATTGAGGTAATCAGCTGCCTTATGCTGCATGTGCACACTGACTCTGAGAGTTCAGTTAACACAGAGCTTCACTGAGAACTACACTACCTTCCAATCATTGCTGCTCATTACTCTGAGTATATTTCAATCATTCTTTTTCCAAGTCTTTTTCGTAAAACCAGCAAGACAGGTAAGAAACGACTTAACGATTGATTTGAAGAGCTGTAATGTGGGTCCAAGGTATGATGAATGAGCAGATTTACAATGTTATAGTGAAGTCTAAGTTTCACAATGACTTGTGGTTAGATATTGTATATATTACAAGACTGTTAGAATAATCATATATGATCAATGCTATAGAATTCCTGGTTTCAGGACAAGGAGACTGGGAACTATATTTATTCCCATAGCTGTGAAATGTGTTTTGTATTTTATTAGTTTGGGTCTGTTTGTTGTACTGTTTTTATATATGAGTTATGCTGCAAAACTGATTTCCCCTTATAAATAAAGAGAACTTGAAACTGAGTTGAGCAGAAAATATTTCGTTTTCTTGGTGGCAAACAAGTTACCCTTGTTTTTGGACTTTTAGGGAATGCTGATTAAGGGCTTTGTGTTCTCTCCCTTTACCTCCCCCCCCCCCCCCCCCCCCCCCCCCCACCCCAGCAGTATCTCTCTCTCCGCTCTCACGCTCTCTGTGCTTTAGACAACAAAAATAATATCAGGAAGAACAGGTTGGGCAGCACAGGTAGCACGGCAGGTCACTTCAAAACACAGCCTGCAGCTTGAGACACACCTGTGGAGGGAGAATGTCTGGTGTGCTTCACCTGTGACCCTGAGCCAAGATACCAGATTAGGCAAACAATGTTATGTCACGAATGGTGTTGCTGAAATGTCTTATGATGTATCTGCATATTCTGTATTGACTGTGGGCACATTTCATCTCCTCTCCTCTCTCTGTAGGGATGAAGTTTCTTGTTTTTCCCCTCCTGTTCCTCCCTCTGGTGGCTGCCCAGACCTACAGATGGGGACCCTGTCCATCTCCCAGGGTCCAGCCAAACTTCGACCTCAATAAGGTTGTACACATGCACACCAAAACATACATGATCTCTCTCTCTTTCGCTGTCATTCACTTCATTGCACACAGTCAGTCTAATGCACTCACACGCTTACCCCTTCTGTCCACAGTACCTGGGAAGATGGTATGAGATTGAGAGACTCCCAGCATCGTTTGAGAGAGGAAAGTGCATTGAGGCCAATTATTCTTTGAGGGGGGATGGTACCATCAGAGTGGTCAACGCTCAGACATAGTGAGTTGAACAGAGTATTATGTTTACTATACTGGGGAGTCAGGTGGCTCAGCGGTTAAGGCATTGGGCAAGTGATCGGAAGGTTGCAAGTTTGATTCCTGGCTGTGGCTACCTGATGTTCTGTCCTTGGGCAAGGCACTTCACCCTACTTGCCTCGGGGGGAATGTCCCTGTACTTGCTGTAAATCGCTCTGGATAAGAGCGTCGGCTAAAAAATGACTAAATGTTTGTATATGTATGGTGTATGGGTGGCTTGAATGTAAAACTGATATTAGTTTTCAGACTTATGGACGATTGAGCATCATGTGTACTGCATGTCAGTTATCCATGAGGGTGTGTTGTGGATATTAGAACCAATGACATATCTTAGAGACGGTCTCCTTCTCTGCTTCTAGTAAAGGCAAAGTGAGGCCTGCTGAGGGGACAGCTGTTGTACCAGATTTGAAGGAACCAGCCAAGTTGGGAGTCAGTTTCTCTTACTGTGAGTCTCTCCCGAATCTTTTCTTCTCTCATGACACATTCACAGAATTGAATTAGCCCGGGGTTATTATGGTCTGGAATCCACCATAATTCAGACACAAGGACATCTCTGTGTGCATGACCTCAGCACTGCACTTTCCCTGAGTAAGGGTCACATTATGACCTTAGAGCAGATAAACACCCTGCTGGGAAACCTGCTGTGGAAACTGAGGCCAAGAGACATGTCTGTGTGTCTGTGTGTATCTGTGTGTCTGTGTATCTGTGTGTGTGTATCTCTATGTTCATGCATGCTTGTGGGGGAGAGGCACACCACTCACCACTCTCTCTTTCTCTCTCTGTCTCACACACACACTATCCCTCTCTCTCTCTCTCTCCCACTCTGGTCCCAGTCTCTCCTTACAGCCCATACTGGGTGCTGAGTACAGACTATGAGACCGGGGCAGTGGTGTACTCCTGTACTGACATTGTCAAGGTGTTCCACGTGGAGTACGCTTGGATCCTGGGCCGCTCACGCTTCCTGCCTGTAGCCACCGTGGATCACGCCAGGCAGCTGCTGCTGCAAGAAAACATCGACATCACTTACTTAAAGGCCACGGACCAATCAGGCTGCCTGAATGAGTAACAAGCTTAGAGGATGACAAGATTTTGAAGTTGAAGTATCCATTGACTTCTAGTTACTACCCCATATCTCTTGTGTCAATCGGAGACTTCTGAACTGTCCACATCAATATACCCCTGCTTGTATTTTACACTTTATATATGATGTAATGGCTTTAAACAAGCAGTATTTACGGGTGGATGAGAAATTAAACACCATATCAGGGTGTAAATTATATCTGTTTTTCAGGAATTGTTTTACAACAGACATTGTATATCATATGTTGTGCATTCTTATTTCAGAGTTGTTGAGACCACACTGAATTATTTTTATTCTCTGCATGGGAAAGTATTTACCAAATGGATTAATTTGTTTTCAGATATAAATCTTTTGATATCTGAGATTTTGTCTATTAAAGTATAGTTTTGAAATCAGATGAAACCATTCTTTTTTTGTGTGTGTGTGTGACCATGACAAATGACATATTTATCTCATCACCATGAGCTCCATCTGCCCTGTCATTTGGAGGCTGCTGCTGCCACCGCCTGGATCTGTACACAGCATCCCTTCAGAAACACAGCAGCAGACTGCACACACACACACACTGTGAGGCTATGGAAGAGATGCTGACAGGGCTGTGTGTGCGCATGTGTGTGTTGGGAGGGGGGAGGGGGGGGGGGGGGGCATGAGACCAGAAGGCTTCAGCAGCTGTGTTGTTCGTCTCCTGGTCTCCAGCTGAACACCAGCATCTCTCTACTGGAGCTTCTCACAGGTAGGTCACTGCTGGTCTTTTCACACGGATCAAACTTCTGCTCATGGCTCTACAAACAGGGTTAACCTCAGATTAATCTCATATACTGAGGACTTTTAACAAAGCTTTATGAGCAAATAACCCTGGGTTACATATCGTTAAAAGCAGATAGGAGGTAATTGTTGCACAGAAGTTGATACCGGTGACATTTGTAAACATGTTTTGGATGCTTTATTTGATTTCAGTTGGTGTTTTTCTGTTTCAGGCAGAATGAAGTTGCTGGTTCATCTCAGTATTTTCCTCCTCTGTCTTATTGCCTGTCGCCTGTGTGGTGAGTTTTCTTACTCTGGGAAATCACTGCATGTTATGAGCTTGTGATTATTATTATCACCCATTTCTTTACACTTCTTGGTGTGCACTAGGCACTAGTTTGACATTTTAACTGTTCGAAGGATGAAGAGTTGTTTGAAAAGTTAATGAAATGTCATTTATTCTAGGAAGCACTAATAGACTTTAATAAACCCTAGTTTAACTGACAAATACAGTTTATTTTATAGCAGTGATAGCAATACATCCATGGGAAGAGTTATGTTTTTGAATCTTGGATGTAAACAATGAGCCCTCTGTTTCTGTATGACTGACTGTGTGTATGGTTAGAAGTGTGCTGGCTAGTTTGTGTGTGTGTGTGTGTTTGTGTGTAAACCCAGTGAGGAATAATATTTGAGGAGGAAATAGGTTTCCTCAGGTATCATGGCCTCTCTTGGGCTATGCTAAATTTTCCATCGTCTGAATCCCCTCTCTGTGTGAGAAGTATTTTGGAATGCTCAGGAATGCTAAAGATCTCTTTAAGTCTTTCCATCCTACCCCTTCTCTCCCTCCTTCTCTCCCTCCTCTCCCTCTCTCTCAGGCGCCAGAATCATCGTTCCTGAAGGAGGTACAATTATATCCCATCATTCAAATTAGCAGATTAGAATCCCCATCTGAAGCAAAATATTTATTATAATTTTATTTAATCGAATCCCTCCTTCTCTACATGTTACCATGGGACAGCTATATAAACTTACTGTGCTGCCAGTGAAATAAGAATCTGCTATGAATAAATGTGAATAATTATTATTATAATAATACTTATGAATCTTTGCAGTGCAAAGTGTGTTAAATTATAAGATAACATATACACACTGTATGCATTTCTCTATCAGTAGCCTTGTAAAAGAAAACACTGTAAAAGATGCCATGTCTGTGACTGTCCCTGTGTGTGTCCAGTCCCTTATGATGAGCCCCCAGCTGTCCCCTACTGGCCGTACTCCACCTCGGACTTCTGGCACTACATAGAGTACTTCAGGTCCATCGGAGCCTACAACCACATCAACGAGATGGCCCGTGCCTTCTACGCCCACCAGCACCTGGGAGACACGCTTGGATACGAGACTGCGGAGGGACATGAGCACTGAGAAGCCAAGGAGACAGGGGGGACACGGGGTCAGAAGAGAGAGAAAGAGATAGAGATAGAGATAGAGAGGGGGGGGGGACAGTTGATTAAACAGAAAGAGATAGAAGGTTGATGAAAGGTTGGGCAGAAACAATGGTGAAGGGAAACGAGCTCGGAGATGCGATATAATGAGATCATATTAGTTAATGTAAACATATTATCATCTATTAAAAAGTGGACTCAAGTTTCTGTGTTCATGTTTTTAATGTCTAGGCCTGCAGTGGCGGTGTCTATAATAAATGAAATAAAGAGAGTAAGTAAAAAAGAGATGAAGAACACAAGCTTGTTCTACAGACTCTGTATAATTTTCTCTGTATATATTATGCGTAATGTATAAGATAATATAGATTACACATTTGTAGAGTAATGTAGACTAGCAGACATATTACTGATTATTACTTGTAGTGTTCTGCCCAGTGGCAGCCTTAATGTAACGTGCAATACAAAATAAAAAAGTTTAAATGTATGGGTTCTTACTTTTTCATTCACTCACACTATCCAATTTTAAGGATTTTAACTCAGAAATACGTACCACAGTAGAAACTCATCTTTTTCGTGTCGGAACCATAAACTCATAACAGGTTTTTCGATGCCAGTCGAGCTCATTTTTGACGGTTACCAAAGCGGAATCTTGGTGTCACACAAGAAAGTGTCCGGGTGGGATTGTTTTTAACTGACTGTCAGCGTGAAGAAGAGAGACTGAAGAGAGACAGAAGAGAGACTGAAGAGAGACAGAAGAGAGACAGAAGAGAGACAGAAGAGAGACAGAAGAGAGACAGAAGAGAGACAGAAGAGAGACAGAAGAGAGACAGAAGAGAGACTGTAGAATGATGAAACCTGCAGTGGATGAGATGTTCCCAGAAGGAGCGGGACCGTATGTGGATCTAGATGAGGTCAGTAGATCTAGAAACCTAGCATGTAGCCTAGCATGTAGGCTAACATGTAGTCTAGCATGTAGCCTAACATGTAGTCTAGCATCTAGCCTAGCATGTAGCCTAGCGTGTAGCCTAGCATGTAGCCTAGCATGTAGTTTGTACCAGATTAGCAGCCATAACCTGTCTAGCTGTCATTCTTTTTCTGTTTAGATGTTTTGATCAGCTTCATAACAAGCACATGTTAAAATACTGTATGAAAAACAATATAGCTCATGTTTACCTGCTAACTAGCTAGAGCTTATGGTCATAATATGATTTATATCATGATATCTAAGTCCAGCTGTGTAGTTAGTTACCAGCCAGTTATTCAGGTAGAGAGTTTAGTTAGTCCAAGATGAAGTGATTCTGGCACCTATGTTGTGTTTTTGTGTTTAGATGTTTTTTAAAGAGCTAAACAGGTTCATGTGTTGACTGTGTGTGTGTGTGTGTGTGTGTGTGTTTCTGTGTTTCTGTGTGCCACAGGCAGGGGGCAGCAGCGGGCTGCTCATGGACCTGGCAGCTAATGAGAAGGCCGTGCATTCAGACTTCTTCAACGGTGGGTCTCCATCCACATCCCCTCCTCCCTCCAGTCCATCATGCCAGTAGAAGATGGGAAAGTGAATGTTTGATTGAACATTAAGGGAATAGATCCAAAATCAAACAAACATAAATTTGGTACAAGCAATGTCACAAAGGGCTTCAAAAGAGGAAGAGAGAGAAAGGTTAATTCACCTCTGCCAACACAACCTCAGAATCATTGAATAATAAATCATGATATCATGATAAATCACTGACAGAACCAGGGAAAGTGTCATTTGTTGCCAACAGAGAGCTGTTTCCCCACTTGTGTCTTTAAACAGTGGGGTCAGATGGCTCAGCGGGTTAAGGCGTTGGCCTCATGATCGGAAGGTTGTGAGATCGAGCCCCTGCTGTGGCTATATGATGTTGTGTCCTTGGGCAAGGCACTTCACCCTACTTGCCTCAGGGAAAATGTCCCTGTACTTACTCTAAGTCGCTTTGGATAAAAGCGTCTGATGAGTGAATAAATGTAAATGTAAATAATGTCTCTCATTCAGGTTAAGGTCTCATTCATGTTGGACCTTGAAACCTGTCAGCCAAGGACACACACAAGTTCTGTTAGTCTGAATGGCAGGTAGAGATGAAGTGGGATCCTGATCTTCAACTCACACATCCAATGCTTGGCTTTGTTTGCCATCTACGCTGTCTTATGGTGCAATGAACATTTAGTTATCCTGTTCACCTCACACACACCCACGCACAGGTTTAAGTGATTCTGTTTTCCGTGTGTGTGTGTTGGCCACATATGACATCGTTTATGGCTCAGCAACACGTCACCTAGAAAAGAGCTGAATGCTGAAAACGGGACAAGGTGAGAGGTTGCAAGGGAGGAGGAAAGAGGGAGCAAGGGAGGAGGAAAGAGGGAGCTGGAGAAGGAGGAGATGATGTTAACGTGGCTTTTATTGGTCCTGTTAGACTGGAGCTCTGCAGGACACCTCGTCAGTCAGCCTCTTTGAACACACCGCACGCACACACCAACGCACGCACACACCAACGCACACACACACACACACACAGGCCCTAAAACCACCGTTCCCCACTGACTCTGTGATATTTGTGACTTTTAACAAAGTTTCCTTGAAGCTTCTATCAGCTGAATGGTCAACTCGTTTTTGTCTAGGAGGAGCAGTGGAGAGAAGCATCTTTTAAAATCTGTAATACTTCATTTCTTGTTTTATTTTTTTAAATCTACTTTGCTCTCTGTCTTCATTTTCTCACAGACTTTGAAGATCTGTTTGATGACGACGACCTTCAGTGAAAGAAACATTGTTTGAACGTGGATGCTGCCGATATACCCGAAGAAATGTGTCCGCCGCTTGTAAACTATATTGCTTTGTATCCTCCAAAGTGTTTATTGTAATAAAGCTTTCTGTTTTCTGACCTGCCCTGTCGAAGCAGATGTTTGAATCCCATACATTCCATTGTTGGGCTAAATAAGGAGTATGGTTTTGCTGTTGTCGTGTTTCAATCTGCTCCGGGTGGGATTGCAGGTTTTGTGGGCGCTCCGAAACACCTGTTAGCGAACGTAATTACATACATGATACATGGAAACTATATGTTATGGACAGGATGAGACAGGAAAAGGATGGTAAAAACGTGGAAATGTTTTTAAAATACGAGGGAGATAAAACATTGACACTCCCAATTCTGAGGTAATGTGCTGACAGCAGTAGCAGATGGTCTCTTTCAATCTGATGAAACTAATAATCCAATATCTGATTTACAAATCGCATACGATTTACTAAGCAAAGACGAATGATTTACAGGTTTAAATGAACTTAAGTCTTTTTCATAGCTGTTTTGCTCTCATTAGTGTTAAACAGGGAGCTCTGAGGACCAGAGTGGTTGATACTACATGGGACCCATGCAAGATGACTTTGTGGAGGTCAATTCACAGACAGTTTAATACCTTTAATGTTCACTCAATGCTTGAGAGGTAAATAAATTCAATATTTGAATTAAACTGAATTACTTCTGGTTCCGCTTAGAATTAAGATGATCAGTCACACAATTTATTTGGACCACATATCTGTTCTTAAGTTTCAACGATGTAAAACTAACATGGAAATCAGAAAAACCATCTGGTTTTCTCTCTCCTCTCTCTTCTCTCTCTCTTCTCTCCCTCTCTCCTCTCTCCCTCTCTCCCCCTCTCTCTCTCTTCTCTCCCTCTCTCTTCTCTCCCTCTCTCCTCTCTCCCCCTCTCTCTCTCTCTCTTTACAGGAGAAGAACATTGAATGCACTATGGTTGTGTTCCACATAAAAAGACAACAGGCAATGTGCTCCCTAATATTATAAAGCTGTGACCTAAGTAATTGTTGAGATGGTTTGGTGGTTCAACAATGTGTGTGTGTGTGTGTGTCTTCTTACAAATGAACTGTTACAGAGCCAACATGTCTGAACGCAACAGACTTAAGAAGGAAACTGTAGATTATGAAATTCCTTATGGTGAGACCAGCTGTTACTGTCAGCCTTTCTGTGTGAGAACGTGCTTGAGTGTGTGTGTCTGTGTGAGTAAGGTGTGTGAAGGTGTGTGTGCTTAAAATCTGTTGTTGGGGGGGGGGGGGGGGGGGGGGGGGGGGGGGTCTGAAGGAAGTGCTTATGTGGCACCTTCACACTTACTTACTCAGGCTTCTCAGTTTTTTCTTAATTTCCCTCCTTCTCGTTCCAAATATTACTTCCATCCCCCCATTCCCCTCTCTCTTTCTCTCTCTCCTCTCTCTTCTCTCTCTCTTTCTCTCTTTCCCTTTTTCTTTCTGTCTGTGCAATTATTTTATCTACCATTGGTCAGACAGCTTGGAGGGAATCAGCCAATCACAGGTCTTCTTGAAACGCCTCTAAACCTTCTGGGAAATCTTAAGTGTGTTAATGAGCTGTGTACGTGTGTGTACGTGTGTGTGTACGTGTGTGTGTGTTACTGATGAGGGCTCTGTTTAAAACCAGCCAAACCCCTTCGCCAGGGCACAGTCTGTCAGAGGGGCAAGAGAGACTGGGCGTTCTGGAAGTTTCTCACTCAACACACACACACTGACACACACACACACAGGCTGAAACTAACTGAGTTAGCTGTCCTTGGAACAGACATCACCTGAACCCAAGAATCTCCAGAGACATTTCTACACCCAGGTAAGAGAAAAACTCCCACACACTCACACACACACACATTCTGTTTACGTGCTGCAGATATAGCCCTACATCAAATTTGATATTCAACATTTTATGTGTCTTTATCAGGATCTAGCTCACTGCTGTTATTCACTGATTACCAGACTGGCCCCTAGTTAGTAAATGTGCAGCTTTCCCACCTCACTGTGCGTAGAGCACCAAGTGCTGAGGGGGCAACAAAATCGGCCTGAGGAAAAATCCGAATATTTATAATGCCTATTTTATTTCAGCATCAAACTATTTGTCACTTTTTCTGAGGGTGTGGAGCTCATTATACATGACTTATGCTTAGGGAACCACCATGGCTGCAGAATGGTCAGTGGACCGGTGGTCCTGGTTTGAGTGATAACGTGAGGAGCATGAACCTGTGCTGTCCAGACCAGAGATCTAAAACAGACTAGCCTGACGCACCTGAAGTAGGGGAAAAGGCTTAAATGACCCCCTGAAAATGACATTAAAGCCTTTAGGATGCTTCAGAAGGGTCCAGCATCATCATCCTTGCTCTGTGAGGTGTTTTCTCATGTGTGTGGATGTGTGTTTGGTCTTCCCAGGAGAGGGGGTGGTAGACTGCTGCAGGAAGAATGTCTTTCTCCTGTGTTTTAACAACAGCTCTTCTGGCTACGGTACTTCTGCCAGGTGAGTACATGCCATCCAGCATGCATTTCTGACTCTTGTACATCCTCGCTCATTGGCTTGAAGTGAATCAATCATCCTGTTCTCAAGGAATGGGACTAAAAAGGTTCCCTTAGGAACAGTGTGATTTCTCTCAGTCAAGTGAGTTCAGGAGGGATCGGGCAACAACTTTGCTTAAGTGTTTGAACACAAAGACATTAGTTTCTGAAGCCACCTGTTTCCAGTTCAGTTCTGACATGATCGACAGCTTTATCCTGCCGAAGCTTTATTGAATTCTTGTCTTTCCTCTTAAATTTTTTTTCTTCCAAACAGGCCCCTGTGCTAGTTAGAGGGCTGGAGAGAGGGGGAGGAGTTAGAGAAGTGCTCTTGGTCTTGTAAAAGATTAGTACCTGTCAGCATCAGTGCTCCTCCTCCTCCCTCTCCCACTCCTCTCTTCTCCTCCCCCTCCTCCTCGTCTCCTCCTCCCTCCCCTCTCCCCCACTCCTCCTCCCTATCCCTCTCTCATCCTCCTCCCTCTCCCTCTCTCCTCCTCCCCGCTCCTCCCTCTCCTCTTTCTCCTCTCCTCCTCCCTCCTCTCCTCCCTCTCCCCCCTCCTCTCCTTCCTCTCCCCCCTTTCCTCCTCCCTCCCTCCTCTCCTCTCCCCCCTCTCCTCCTCCCTCCCTCCCTCCTCTCCTCCTCCCTCCCTCCCTCTTCTCCTCTCCCCCCTCTCCCCCCCTCTCTCCTCCTCTCCTCTCCTCTCCCCCCCTCTCCTCCTCCCTCTCCCTCTCTCTGTTCAGTGGCTGCTGTTACCAGATGTTCTCATCTTTAACAGGCTCGTAAAAATAATACAACGGATACACAGAGGCAGGCCACGTCGCCCCCCTGCTCCCCCCCCCCGGCCTCCCATCCCCACAGAGGCAGGCCACGTCGCCCCCCTGCCCTCCGCTCTCCCCCACCTTCCTCTCCCTTATCCGCCCCCCCCCCCCCCCCCCCGGCCTCCCCCACCTTCCCCCCCCCCCCCCCCCCGGCCTCCCCCACCTTCCCCCCCCCCCCCCCCCCGGCCTCCCATCCCCAAAAGCTCCGGACCCTCCTCATGACTGTTTCTCCTTCACTAATCATTTCTGCTTTTACTAAAAGCTCTCTGTCTCTCCCTGTCCCTCCGCTCCACTTCACAAGTTCTCGGTATTTTCTTCCATTTCTCGTCATTCCTCTGGTCTTTTCTCTGCAACATCCTCCCCTCTCCTCCATCCTGTCGTCTCTCAGTTTCAGCAGCTCTTCTGCCTTCCATCCTTCTGCCAACTTCTGTCAGGCTTGTTCTCTTCCTCCCTTCTTCCTCCATCGCCACCTTCCTTCTCCTATAAAGCATGAACAACGTCTCCCTGCGGAGATGAAAGAGAGAGACGCACACACACACACCCACAGCCCCAAACACACACACACAGTTCTTTGAGGTAACAGCACAGTCGGGGTTCACTATTAAGACTAACCTATAAAATCTACAAAGAGCTACAGCAAGGAAAACCTTCAGGCAGATGCAATTACTCTAATCCTGTATATCTGTGTGTGTTTGTGAGTATGTGTGTGTGTGTGTGTGTGTGTGCATGTTACCACCTATATATTGCAGACACAGTAAGGAGGTGTGTAATGTC
Source organism: Protosalanx chinensis (assembly GCA_030340685.1). NCBI lineage: Eukaryota > Metazoa > Chordata > Actinopteri > Osmeriformes > Salangidae > Protosalanx > Protosalanx chinensis. The sequence goes on from CM059332.1 coordinate 1,747,062, forward strand.
TCTGTTCTGACTCAAGCAAGCATCATCTGGCTTCCACAATTGCTTCTGTTGGTGTGTGTGTGTGTGTGTGTGTGTATGTGTGTGTGTGTGTGTGTGTATATGTGTGAGTCTCTTAATGTCCAGTTGTGTGTATTTGTTTTCAGAATTCCTTTCTGCTGGACCTATTGGTCAGAACCTCAAAGGAGATGGTGATTACATAATAAACACACTTTTAAACACACACATGAACTGTATTTTGGATGAAAAGTCAATATAATACGTGATGTTTGTCTGACCAGTAGGAGATGCCAGTGATGCTACCGTTGCTATGGCACCACAGAGGAGACTAATCCGTAACCGTAGAAACGTCAGCTGGTACAAACATCATGCTGACTTCTGGAGCTGGTACAAGTTCTTCACAGACAATGGCAACCAGGAGGCAGTGAGTGCACACACACACACACACACACACACATACACACACACACACACACACACACACTGTGCAGACACATGAATGCCACCCAGTGACTTTGTCCTTGACATTTGCTTTCATCTAAATGACATTCTTAAATCCCTGGTATCTTGGTATATTTTCATACTAACTCTTCCATCCCCTCTCTCCACGTCTCTCTTCATGTCTCCATGTCTCTCTCCGTCTCTCTCTCTCTCTTCTCCTCTTTCCCCACCTCTCTCTCCTCCCCTCCCCTCCCCGCCTCTCTCCCCCCTCAGGTTCAGGAGCTGGACCGGGTCTACCTGGCCTACCTCCAGAACAAGAACCGAGCAGAGGGCCGTCGATCCTACAAGGCCTACCTGAGCCACCTGGGGGATATTTACAAGTCCTGCGCTGATTCTGAAGACCCCAACTGTGTGGCCTCCTACACCAGCAGGCCCAAACCAGAGCCCCCCAAACCTGCCCCCATTAAAGTCTGTGATCCGTACAGAGACCCCTACTGCCTGTATGCTGCCCTGGCCTCCCAGACCAAGGGCCCCGCCCCCGCCCCTGCCCCCGCCCCAGCCAAAGCCCCCGCCCCCAAGTACATGCGCTCCCCTGTAGTGGTGAAGGACCCCAGCTCTGGGTACTACTTCTACGCACCCACAGTAGAATCTTTCCTGACTAAGGTAGGACACTCACGCACTGTGGCTCTCTCCCTTTAGCTAATGTTATTGTTATTGTGTATGTTATTATCATTATTACATTTCCACTATCATCGTCCTTCTCTCCTCCCCCTGGTTCTCCCTCCAGGAGCAGAAGGCTGAGCTCCTGAGGATCTGTGCCTCCGAGGATGTGGAGTGCCTGCAGTACCACCTGAGGGCAGCCTACGGCTACAAGCCGGCCGCCGGACCCCTCCCCTCCTACGCCCACCTGGGCTGCAACCCCAAGACGGACCCCAACTGCAAGCCTCAGCTGGTGCAGAAAACCCCCAGCGGCCTCTACCTGCGCTACCCTAACTGTGACCCTCAGAGGGACCCGTACTGCGCCTACGCTGCCTCCCTCCAGGTAGACACCCCCCCCCCCCCCCCGGCCTCTAGCCTCACTAGAGGCACTGCTGATGCTCTTGTTGGGTTATACTCTCTAGGGTTTATATATTTAGATGTACATCATTTTTGGTGTGTGTTTTGATAAGGATGCAAGTTTGAAATAGACCTTGTATTTTAGTCCTTTCATGTCATCATCTCTGAAAGCATTGTGGATTTTTTAGAGGACTGTATGTTTCTCCTCCCTCCCTCCCTCCAGGCCCCTGCCCCCGCGCCCCCTGCCCAGGCCCCTGCTGGTCCCGGCTCCTGTAACCCCCTGTTTGAGGATGGCTGCAACCCTCTAACCGCCACCAAGTACGCCACTCCCCCTGAGTCGTTCAACGAGGAGCGTCGAGACGAGGCTGCCGCCATGCGTGCCGCTCCCCCGGCGCAAAGGCAGCGTAGCGACCCCTACGCCATGTTCAGGGACGCCTACGCTAATGCTAACGCTAACGGGGAAAACAATCCTCACGCCTCGTATCGCCAAGCTAGCGCTCCACCTACTGACCTGTACGCCAGGCTCCGCCAGGCTATGGCTGGCGCTCAGGCTAGCGCTCAGGCTAACGCTCAGGCTAACGTGCCAGCTAGCGACCCATACGCAATGTTTAGCGAGGCCAACGCTAATGCTAACGATCCCTTTGCCATGTACCGCCAGGCTGCAGCGGCTGCAATGCACCGCCGGGCCCCTCCGGCCCCCAGGCAGCAGTATCCAGCCCCCCCACCTCGCTATGAGGAGCCCCCCCAGGAGGAACGCCACCCCCTGGGCCCCCGTGGGAAGACCAAGGAGGGCTACGAATGCTTCATCGGCTACGACCAAGAGTGCTACCCCCTGAAACCCAGCGAGCCTCGCTCCGGTGCCCACCGCCACACCGCCTACCCCGCTGAGCCCTACGAGCCCCACCTCAACGCAGACGGGAGCAGGAAGGGCGTGAGGGAGCCCACCAACCCAGACTGCGACCCCGAGTACGACGCCGACTGCCGCCTGCGTCGCTACGAGACCGAACAGCCTGCCGAGGCTGTTCCAGAGCACCATACCGAGGACGACCACCAGAGGGCGCAAGACCAGGGTGAGCACCACTACCAGGGGGCAGGAGAGAGCGAGCAGGAGCAGTATGAGACCGAGCCCTACCAGAGCGGGCAGGAGGAGTCCTATGGAGCCTACCCCTCTCACTCACAGGGCATGCCCAGCTTCCAGGACATGTTGAGGGGATACGGGGACCAGTACCTAGAGCAGGGGGACCACAGGGCCTACGCAGACGACTACCGCAAGAAATAAACACACACACACACACACAAACTAGCCTACACACAACGTACTGACACTTACACATATAACTCACAGGACAGGTGCTAGAGGATACCTGAAAGTGTGACATACACACATGTACACACACCCATGTACACACACATGCACACACGCATGTACACACACACACATGTTCACACACCCATGTACACACACACACATGTACACACACCCATGTACACACACATGCACACACGCATGTACACACACACACACACATGTACACACACACGTGCACACATTGACATCTGTAGAAGCACGCTTAGCTGGTAGGCGGTGCTGATGGGAGCTTCTGTGAGTGTTTGTGATGCTTTAACCTGGCCCTTAGCTTTGCAGAATCACTTCCCAACTCTCTGGAATATTTAATGAATTGTCAAAGGTCAGCTTCGCTTCTGCGTCTATGAAACTAATTTTTTGTTTGTTGGTCTTTTTGCTTTTTGTTACTGATGTATTATGTAAAGTGTGTTTTTTTTTATTCACTTTTGAATGTTCCAATAAAAGCTTTGACAACTTTAACTTTGGCCTGGTTTTTCTGCCTGTGGTTCTTGAACAAAATCAAAGCACCTGTCAGTACTTCATCCTGCTACGCTGTTCATCCTCTGATCTGTTCATCCTCTGATCTGTTCATCCTCTGATCTGTTCATCCTCTGATCTGTTCATCCTCTGATCTGTTCATCCTCTAACCTGTTCATCCTCTGATCTGTTCATCCTCTGATCTGTTCATCCTCTAACCTGTTCATCCTCTGATCTGTTCATCCTCTGATCTGTTCATCCTCTGATCTGTTCATCCTCTAACCTGTTCATCCTCTGATCTGTTCATCCTCTAACCTGTTCATCCTCTAACCTGTTCATCCTCTAACCTGTTCATCCTCTAACCTGTTCATCCTCTAACCTGTTCATCCTCTAACCTGTTCATCCTCTAACCTGTTCATCCTCTAACCTGTTCATCCTCTAACCTGTTCATCCTCTAACCTGTTCATCCTCTAACCTGTTCATCCTCTGCTAGACAAAACAAGACAGTGACCAGAACCAAACTGTCCAGTGATCTCTGAGCGATGATAACTTCCTGGTCGACCCCCCCCACCACTCCACCCCCCGCCCCCCACCCCCCGCCCCCCACCCCCCGCCCCCCACCCTCCACCCCCCCACCCTCCACCCCCCACCCTCCACCCCCCACCCTCCACCCTCCACCCCCACCCTCCACCCCCCACCCCCCACCCTCTACCACCCCCGCCCCCCACCACCCCAACCCCCCACCCTCCACCCCCCGCCCCCTCTTTCTCTGCCCAGTCTCTGAACACCCCATCCCACCTTCACGCTCACAGTTCACACAAACACAGAAGACAAACAGGCCTTTGGGGAGCAGCAACTCAGCTTTATTGATCCAGGAGCACTCAGACACTCTGACATCCGTGGCTGGAGCGTCCATGGAGACGGGACACTCACAACACAGAGACAGACGCTTTATTTCCTCACTGCACTATAACCAAGCTTTTCACAAACCATGACTCATCACACAGAATGATGACTCATCATCCAAACACACTGTATATTAATATCCATAACCTGACAATTACAATACAACAGAGTTATAGTCAACATTGATTTGAAGCTGGTTTGGGAATCATCAGGCATGCTGTTCTAAATTGGCTGCGTGATCGTTTGTCCTTGCAGATCATTTTGGGAGAATCTAATTTGAGAGGCGACTGTAAATATCAGCCAGCAGGAAGAGCGCAGTGTCAAACCAACTGTCACCGCCGGCCCACTGCCCAGCTGGACACTGAGACATGGAGGATGAACCCAGAGAAGGAAGGGTTGAAGAGGCGAGTGAGAGGGAGGAGAGAATGAGGGAGGGAGGGAAGACATTAGACATCAGAACCTGTCTGGTCCCTGACAGAGTCAGTGGACGATCAGGGAACTGAGTGTTCCTCTCCACCCAAGACAGTGAGGAGGAAACAGGAGGAGGAGACAGGAAAAGGGGGAGGGACCAGGAGAGATGACAAGGAGGAACCGGAAATCCTGTGACACCTCAACGCCAATGGTTGACCAGTGAGCTGGCGGGTAGGCGGGGCTGGATCAGGAAGCCAGTGAAGGTGGAGTCATTGGTGATGTCTGCAAAAACTGCCCCGTTCTCCATTTTTGGGCCGTAAACCTTTAGGAGGACGAAGAGAATTTAAACAAACATCACATTTTCCTCAGGTACCACATAATGAAGGCAGGCAGGTGAATCAGTCTGAATAGAGGCAGGCTGGGTAGAGGCAGGTGAGAAGAGGCAGGATGAGTATGAACAGGTAAGTGGAGGCAGACTGGATCAAAGCTGACAGGGCAGGCCCAACAGAGGCAGCTTGATCTGAGGCAGGTGAATAGAACCAGGATAAGTTAGAAGCAGGCTGGTTAGAGGCAGGTGTGTGGAGGCAGGCTGGTTAGAGGCAGGTGTGTGGAGGCAGGCTGGTTAGAGGCAGGTGTGTGGAGGCAGCCTGCAGGGTGAATGAAAACTCACCTCCAGCCACACCTGGTCTCCAGCTGCTAGGGTCAACACACTACCCCCTGAGGCCTGGTCAAGGTCAGAGGTCAAATACTGATCCAGAGTCAGGGAGACCACACGCCCATTCTTGTAGAGACCAACCCGTAACCCCACACCCTGCAAAACACAGGTATCGTCACATGACACGTGTGTGAGTGTGATTAAGTGTGCGCTTGAGAAAGTGTGTGTGGGTGTGTGTGTGTGAGAAAGTCAGAGACCTGCACGGTGAGATGAAAGGTGAAGTAATACACTCCAGGAATAAAACACCGGAACTTTCCTGAGATGTCGTCGTAATGATGCTACAGAAGACAGAATAACAAGACTAAGGAAATGCTGGAATCATTCGTGAAACTCGTCCATATCTAACGAGTCACTGATCTGAGGATCATGTCCAGGTCACCTGTTCGTTATAGAAGGTCTTAGTGAACATGATGGGCGTGTCCACTGCTGAGGTGGGAGTGGTCAGACCCACACTGAACGCTGAGCGGTACGGGAAAGAGCTCTCTCCTCTGTTACCCTGGAGACCTGGCGTGCCAGGGAAACCCCGTAGCCCCTGCCTTCCCTCCCCCCCGGTCTCCCCCGGCTCCCCCGGCTCCCCCCTGGGCCCTGGGCAGGGGCAGGGAGAGATGAGGTGGAAGAGAGGAGGAGAGGGAAGTTATGAGGTGGCTAAAACTTCATCATCATCATCATCCTCAGCCTGCATGTACCATAACTCACTCCTCAGTGAAGATGGAAGCAACAACAACAACAACAACAACAACAACAACAACAGATCACTTGAAGAGGAGTGACTTCCCCCCCGCAGCTTTGTGACCACAGAACACAGCATGCAGCAGGAAGCCCACAGTATATCAGGATGTGGAACCTTGATCTCCTGCGTCGCCTGCGTCTCCAGGACGCCCCTCTCTCCCATCCCTCCCAGGCTGTCCATCCAGACCAGGGGTCCCAGGAACCCCCCCCATCCAGCGAGAACACCCCTCCCTGGGGTCAACGCTGGACTCCTCTTCCACCCCTTCACACAGGCACCAGCCCGCTGCCAGGAGGCACACCAACAGCACCCTTCCGCCTGTGGCCATGGCAACGAGACAACGGTCTCTGAGGGGGACAGGATGTAGGAATCAGGAAGTGGATCAAACATTTTCAAAATGGTGGACCACTGCTGATGTGTTGATGACACTGGAAAAGGAAGGTTTGCATGAACCGACCTACAGAGAGACCGCAATCATGTAAGGTTAGTTTAGCTTGAAGCCTCTGAAACAACAGATCTCAGACTTGGTGCAGTTCTAGATTTGAACTCGGTCTGAAAGTATTCCTGAACACGAGTTTTATTGAGTCAAGTTGGCGCAGGCCTGCTCAAAGAAGACATGTCGTTCAACCAAGATATTCTGGCTTGAAGGCAAAGCTTTGAAATGGCCACATGCGTGTGTGTTTCTATTTTAAATCCAAACACTGTGGACATGTTAATGGATTTCATTTCAGACAAAGAATCCCAGAGAGAGAGAGAGAGAGAGACAGAGAGAGAGAGAGAGAGAGAGACAGAGATCGAGAGAGAGAGAGAGAGAGAGAGAGAGAGAGAAAATCAAACACACATTGTCTTACCTTTTCTTCTAAACCCCTACAGTGTAAAGGGAATGAAAACTGAGATGACCAATTGAGCAGTGATGTTGGTTCTGTTCTTCTTGAGTGAAAGCAGTGTGTGTGTGTGTGTGTGTGGGTGTGGGTGTGTGTGTGTGTACAGTCAGTGTGTGTATGCGGTGTGATTGTCACTCCTATATATATCTTTGACAGAGACTCAGCAGCTGTTGACAAAGTCACACACTTTCCCCGTGCGAGCGACCTGCTAGTCATAACGCGCACCGCACACACCGCACACGCGCTGACCAGACACACGCGCACAGAGCAGCTCTGTGTCTCCCTCTGGTGGTGAGTGGAAGGTTAGCGCTGCCCTGTGGGGCTGCAGACAGCTGGAGGGCTGGTGCCAGCAGCATCACCTTGAGCTGGAGCTCCACAGCAGGGCCTCGTCCTGGGGGGTCTGGCTCAGCGCTCACCTCTCATTAGAGCAAGGAACGCTGAGACAAAGAGATGGAGAGACACGGAGAGGGAGGGAGGGAGGGGGGGGAGGGATGGGGTAGGGCAACGCTGGAATGTAATCTATCCTCCTTTCTCCTCTCCTCTGCCTCCCCTCTCTCTCTTTCTCTCTCTTCTCTCTGTCTTTCCTCTCTCTCTCTCTCTCTCTCTCTCTGTCTCTCTCTCTGTCTCTCTCTCTCTCTCTCTCTCTGTCTCTCTCTCTCTCTCTTCTCTCTCTCTCTCTCTCTCACCCCACTGGAATATTCCAGATAATGTCATGGCTTAAAATATGCCCTACTTAACCTCCTACCCCTGTCCCCCTCCCCCTCTGTCCTCCCCTCCTCCCCCTCTCCTTCTCTCTCTCTCCACAGTGGGACTTCCTGGGAGTGCAGTACTGTTGCTGGGGTGGGATGAGGCCGTGATCATCCTCCTTCTCCTCAGTGTCTCCTCCGGAGGTCCAGGATCTGCCTGATGCATGGGGAGTCAGATGGCTCAACGGGTTAAGGCGTTGGCCTCATGATCGGAAGGTTGTGAGATCGAGCCCCTGCTGTGGCTATATGATGTTGTGTCCTCGGGGCAAGGCACTTCACCCTACTTGCCTCAGGGAGAATGTCCCTGTACTTGCTGTAAATCGCTCTGGATAAAAGCGTCTGCAAAATGAATAAATGTAAATGTAATGCTGCACATGGCCCATCATGCACTGCTTCGCTGCTGTCACCTTGCCCCACATCGAGGCTCGGTGTAAACGTGTATGCACTAGTGTGTGTCCATGCACCTGTGTGCATGAGAGTGTGTGTGTGTGTCTACGTGTGTTCGTGTGTGACACCTGGGGGCCCAGATTCCATTACGGCTGTAGATTATATCTGAGTTAGGAGCCACAGGAAGCTCTGAAAGAAAAACGCCTTGTCAGCACTTACACAAGTCCTCTGTCGGTGGGATTAAACAGACACAGCAAAGCCGCTGTTTAAAACCAGGGGATTTGAATGAATCTTTTTTTTTCTTCTCCTCATCCCCCTCCTCTCTTTCTGAGCCGTAACTTTTTCATTCCTCGGCTCTCTGAAGGTACACGCCGAGTCCAGTGAGGCCCATGGAAGGGAGATGAGGCTTATAGAACCCTCACATACACACACACACACACTCTCACACACTCACTCACACACACTCACACACAGACACAACCTAAGATACGCTGTTGAACCACACCAAGGTCTGGGCACAGTGGTGAGTAACTAGTTTTGTTCTTAATAAAACAATGCTTGTGTGTGTGTGTGGGGGGTGTGTGTGTGTGTGTGTGGGGGGTGTGTGTGGGGGTGTGTGTGGGGGTGTGTGGGGGGGGTGTGTGGGGGTGTGTGTGTGCGTCTGTTTAACTCAGCTCAGAGGCTCATTCATGTTCCCTGTAGGAGAGTGACAGACATGGCACATGACTGAAAAACACAGACATAAGGAGACAGAGAGAGAGAGAGAGAGAGAGAGAGAGAGAGAGAGAGAGAGAGAGAGAGAGAGAGAGAGAGAGAGAGAGAGAGAGAGAGAGAGAGAGAGAGGGAGAGAGAGAGAGAGAGAGGGAGAGAGAGCATAGACTGAGGGAGGTACCTTATCAATGAACTGCAGAGTTGCTGGAAAATGAGGTGAGAGTTCAATTAATTGAATACCCAGTTAATGAGAAAATTATCATTAGTTACTTAATTACCAGTTATTATGGGATGTTTGGTATGTTGGCAGCATTTCCAGTTTTAGAAACTCAGTATGGTGCTAACCTAGTTTGAGAAAACTATGTCTGTAGGATATTAAGGTTTCTTACAGTTAATTTTAACCATTTCACGTTCAGATAATCTGTAAGGGAATAAAAAGTGTTTATGGTGCATATTAAATTTGAGGGAAATTGAGAGAAACAGAGAGAGAAAGAGTGGAAGGATTGCTGAGAACACTTAATATTCATTACATTATCTTTTCTTACATTAAATTATTCAAGATCGTCTTAAACATATAGGGAGTTGTGATTGTGATTCTGGTTGATAGTGGAATCAGTTTGAAAAGCAGAGTGTTCAGAGCCGTCTGACAGAGCAGATTAAACCTCGCTCACAGACGAGGCTGCTTCTAATTCCCATCAGTTTATTTGCAGACCAAACACCACGCTGATCCACCTCAGCCACCAAGTTTGCTGGGAGTCAGTAGTCAGTTCATGAGATGCGTTACTGAGAAGTGAGGCACTGTTTGAGGGCCATACTGCACCCCCCCCCCCCCCCCATTCCCCCCCTTCCCCCCCGGACTCAACACATGGCACACGTCTGATGGCGTAGCGACAGGTCGTCGTGGAAACCTTGGCGTGATGGATGGCTCTTGCTTGTCCTGTCGTTTTCCCGATGCGCTGGTGTTTATCTTGTTATCCTTCTCTTTGACCACTCGTTCATCATCCCTCCATCCACAGGGACGAAGCCTCGCTCGCACAACGGCTGATTCATTATTAATGACGTATTCACTTACAGGCAGGTGTGGGTGTGTGTGTTTGGGGATATGTGTGTCTGAGAGAGAGTGTATGTATCTGTGTGTGTGTGTGTGTGGTAATACTTCTCATCTAACCATAATGACCATTACCCAGTCCCCTTGTTGCCTGCATGCTGAGATAAGTGTTCTTACTGAGATAACACTCTGTAGCTGAATGACCTTTTAGCTTTCAGACTTTTCTTCAAGGGAAAAGTTAGGACATTAAAAGTGAATAGAGTATTATCTTTACAAGCACACCGACGAGCACACACACACACACACACACGCACGCACACATGCACACACGCCACACACACAAACAGAACACACCAGATTGGGAGAAGAGCTATGTTGGTTGAACTTGGAACTAACTTCTTACTGAGAAGTAGATTGATCACGTGACTCCGTTTCTATATTTTTCTTATTTCCTTCTTGTTTTGTTTTGCTCAGCAGATGTGCCATCCAGAGAGACCGAGCCCTGAGAGCATGTCCCTGTGTGTGTGTGTGTGTGTGTGTGTGTGGGTGTGGGTGTGTGTGGGGGTGTGTGTGTGTGTGTGTGTGTGTGAATGATGCTCGTGAACGCAGCTGTGTAGATTAGCAACAGATGGTCCAGTCTCTTATCGCTCTGGGGCTGTGAGTGTTGTGTGACCCCCTTATCTCTAATCTCTGATCTTGCCTTTGACCTTTCACCTTTTTTTGAAGGGTTTCTTCCCTTCCTGTTCTCCATGTGGAGCTTTGGAGGGGTCTTCAGCTGCCAGACACATCGACATGCGTTGGTCTGTGACAGGGAGTAACAGAAGGAGGCAGGAGGAAGGAGGCAGAGAGTGGAGGAAGAAAGGAAGAGAGAGACAGACAGGTAGTTATATTAGGATCATGTATATTCTGATACTGTACATACTGTGTATATTCTGAGTATACAATTACAATTATATTCTGTTGTAATATTCTTTATAATAATTTTGCACTTCTGGTTGGATGCTAACTGTATTTTGTTACCCTGTACTTGTACCTGTGTAATGACAATAAAGTTGAATCTAATCTAATCTAATCATCAACAGGCATGGTCCTCTTCATCATCATCATCATCATCATGCCTGAGAAAGCGATCAGAACGAGAAAGCTCCCTGGAAGAAGAGGAAGGGCATCATAAACTATGTGTGACAATAAAACGCTTAGATCTGCTCAACTCTATGACTTCATCAAAAGCTATTCCAGCACCTGAAAAGGTGTCTGATTGGGATTTGAATTGTGTGTATGTCTTTGTGTGTGTGTGTGTGTGTGTATGCTTGTTATCTCAGTGTGTGTGTGTGTGTGTGTGTTAGAATTTACAGTCAAAACATCTCTTCTGACAGCTGCTCCTGACAGCCTGACAGCCTGTGGCCAAACCGAGAGGCAGGGAGAGAGAGAGAGAGAGCGAGAGAGAGAGAGAGGGAGAGAGGGAGAGAGGAAGTGGGAATGAAGGGGTGAGAGGGAAGGATGGAGAGAGCACAGGGGAGTGGATGGAGGGAGAGTGAAGTGTGAATCTTGGCATGAGTGTGATGTGCTAATGAAGCCGTATCATTGGAGGGATCTGAAGAAGGACAGATGGAGACCAAGCAAGGTGGAAAGTGGGGGAAGATGGAGGAAGATGGAGGAAGGTGGGGGAAGGGGGAGGAAGGTGGGCAAACACACATATATACACACCTACAAACACACGCATACACACCTGCAAGCACACACATGCACACACTGACCATGAAATGATTCATATATCTGTATCCTATAGCTGCTCTTTGATTGGTGACTTATTGACCAATTACTGGAGGTCGCATGTCCTTGTTAGGTCGCTTATCTTAAACTGAAAGAAGGTCATTCAAACTGAACAGCAGCTGTCAATAGATACGCCTGGAAAATGCCAACTGCTGATTGACTGTGGTCAGAGTGAAACGCTACAGTTCTTCACCCTCTTCTACATCAACACTGTGAAGGTTCCCTTCTGCTGGATGGTCCAGGGATCCGTCCCTCCTGCTGGATGTCCAGAGGTCCGTCCCTCCTGCTGGATGTCCAGAGGTCCGTCCCTCCTGCTGGATGTCCAGGGGTCCGTCCCTCCTGCTGGATGTCCAGGGGTCCGTCCCTCCTGCTGGATGTCCAGGGGTCCGTCCCTCCTGCTGGATGGTCCAGGGGTCCGTCCCTCCTGCTGGATGTCCAGAGGTCCGTCCCTCCAGCGGTGATCACCACCCTCCTGAGATCTGGATCCTCCATATGTGGCTTCCATGACGGCTCACAGATGGAGTTTAGGTGCTTTTCAGGTGTGATTGGTGGAATCAACTCCCCGCCTCCATCAGAAGCACAGACTGCCTTCTCACCTCCAAGAGAAGGCTTAAAACTCACCTATTTAAAGAATTTAATGGCACTTAGGAATAGTATGGCACTTCACATAATCGAATGTGCTTTAGAACATTCTGTTGGTCCCCGTATGGTGACTTACCAGTGTTGTTTGTTGTATCTCTTGCTTTATGTTCACAATCGTTGTGTTATGCATTTATAGTTCTTCCCTTGGCACTTATTGGTTCTCATGATGTATGATTCACAATCTAAAAAAACGACTGTGTTCGGGGTCTATCACGTTGTTATGCTCAATGACTGATGCTCTTTGTAAAAGCTCTCTCTTGTAAGTCGCTTTGGATAAAAGCGTCTGCTAAATGAATACATGTGACTAAATGATTCCAAGCAGGGAACTGTGATATTTAGGCAGTGTACAGTTACTGATGGGTCTCTGGATAAAGCAGAGAGGACCAAACTTATGAAGGCAAAAAAACGTACCACACACATCCTTAGGGCTGATTCTAAGAACTACGAAAAATACAATAATTGAGTCATATTTCTTATTTGGCTCATATTTGATTTGTACCAAATGTTATAATTGCCATTTTAATTGCTTTGCAGCTACAATGATTAACAAACTAATCAATGCCTCACACTGGATTTAGAGGATGGAACGATAATTCAATATCACAGCCCATGTTAACCAGATAAAAAACAATATAAATCATCTGGCAATGTATTATCAGATTAAGGATTTGCTCAACAAGGATTTTTTATAAAATGGGTTAAAGAAGGAATCCATTTTAAGTGTGGTTAGATTGAAAGTACTCTTAAGACTTCATGAGATCACTGTTTGAAGGAACATAAGACACAAGAGGAACACATTATTAAGTAAGATAGCGTTTGTGTGAGTGAATTTCAACTCATCCTTCATTCATGACCCTCTGAAGTAACGTTTGTTTCTAATATTCTGTGTTCCTGGATAGTTTCCCTGCAGATGAAAGACTTAATCTAAAATATGAATCTCCTCTATATAATTAAATGATTATTTAATAATGGATAGGTTCATCTAACAGGAATACAGCTTCAAATCTGGACGAGGCTTCTGGGTAAAATGTGACGTATTCTGGTGACTGTGCAAATAAGCCTTGACACACATTCTGCCTTCATCATCAAACTACAAGGCAACATGTATTTGTGTGTAATTTGTTTATGCTATGAAAACAGTGCAGAAACCACAACACCTTTTAAAAAAGAACACTTGACCGATCTTGACAAAGGGTAAATTAAAAAGCTGTTTCATGATTTAATACAAAAACAGTTCTTGAAGAGGTACAAATGTCACCAAAATCATGCATTTAAATTGCATCTGAATGGATTTTAGATGTCTATAATAGTGTCTCCTTCTTGATAAAAAATTAATTGCATAAAATGTTGCTGCAAACATTTCTATCAACTGTTAAGCACTATGTCAAATCCTCATGTATCAAGCATGAAAACGGATTCAGAAAAGATATCTTACCCTCTTTCTCAACCCCAAGTAATCCTTTAAAAACATTTCACAGAAGAATCATCTATCCTCAATATTACACACAAACTGAAAAAAAACCCAGACTTATTTCACTAAAACATCACGCACTTATCTGCCCAAAAAACATTGTGCCTTCCAGAACCGAAATAAAAACATTTTGATTAAGAAAAACACAATTAATGAAGTTACATAACGAAGATACACTTCATCAGTATAATGGGAAAAGCTTGACCTATTTTGGTTTTCTGTTGTAATTGCCGTATACCGGCAGAGCAAATGTGTTTATGGAGAATCCTTTCTATTTCTGTCTGTAACGTGCTTTCTTACACATTTCCATATACATTGCACACATGCTGAATACATTGTCATTGGTAAATGCTAAATATGACCTCAAACCTGTAAAGTTCTTAACTCACTGTGTGTCTAACTTTCCACTCCCCAATACACAAACCTACTACAAACTAAATAACGCATGTCTCATCGCTATCTGACTGTTTCGCTAAAGATTTGCATGCTAATAGTTAAGTGTCCTTTCTGAAAATGACCAGGGTTCACTCTAGAACTGGATGTACCAAAACACATCTACACATTCTAGTACTTGATGACAGTGGCCAAAGCCTTCAGCTCCTCCCACAACATTTACCTGACCTCTGTACCCCTACCCCATCCTGGCGTCTGGCCCCTGCCTCCTGGTCCCTGCCTCCTGGTCCCTGCCTCCTGGCTCCTGCCTCCTGGCCCCTGCCTCCTGGCCCCTGGCGCCTGGCCCCTGGCTCCTGCCTCCTGCCTCCTGGCCTCTACCTCCTGCCTCCTGGCCCCTGGCCCTTGCCTCCTGGCCCCTGCCTCCTGGCCTCTACCTCCTGCCTCCTGGCCCCTGGTCCTTGCCTACTGGTCCCTGCCTCCTGGTCCCTGCCTCCTGGCTCCTGCCTCCTGGCCCCTGCCTCCTGGCCCCTGCCTCCTGGCCTCTGCCTCCTGGCCCCTGCCTCCTGGCCCCTGCCTCCTGGCCTCTGCCTCCTGGCCCCTGCCTCCTGGCCCTTGCTCTCAGTCAGACCCAGGGTTGTTTATTGGTGCACAGGCTCACAAGCAACATTTCATCTTTGGTTAAGAAAATAAAAAGTAATTAAATTAACTAAATTAATCAGTCCATGTCCATGCAGTGTCTGCGCTGCCCAGGCAGAAACAAACAAGTCACACACACAGCGCTAGCATGTTCGTGTGTCATATTGTGTGAGATCAATGAAAGTGATTACTGTGAGATTCAATGCAAAATCTTTCCCCTTAACCCCTTCTAGATCAATCAGCTACTCAATCAATGTTATTGATCAGAGCACCCCCGCTACTTGGAATTATGTCTCTTTAGAAGTGAAATCCCCCTGGTCCACATAGGATGCACAGAAAACAAGTATCAGTATTGAAGTAGGTTCTCGGTAGTGAAGCTTCACAGACCAGAGCTTAACCTTGTAACGGTGAGTCTGGTAGACAGAAGTATGTTAGAATACAGTGGAGCGTCTTGTCAGGTTAAAGCCCCTATTGATCGCTGGATCTTTTGCACACAACATATTATCATGTCCCTCTTCTCCCCCCCAGCCTGGTTAGCAAATAATCTGATGACCACCATTAAAAATACCTTCATTAAGTGGCGTGTACTTGACTCTTTGACCTCTTTAACGACTCCCTCACCTTTGACTGTGTAAATGGTTAAATGTCTGGAGCTCAGTTTGACATCTTTTTCCGTCGGCCCTCCTGCCTCATGGTGTGTCTCTCTGTCTCTCTCTCCCTCTCTCTCTATCGCTCTCTCTCCCTCTCTATCTCTCTCCCTCTCTATCTCTCTCTCTCTCCCTCTCTATCTCTCTCCCTCTCTATCTCTCTCCCTCTCTATCTCTCTGCCTCTCTATCTCTCTCCCTCTCTATCTCTCTCCCTCTCTATCTCTCTCTCTCTCTATCTCTCTCTCTCTCCCTCTCTATCTCTCTCCCTCTCTATCTCTCTCCCTCTCTATCTCTCTGCCTCTCTATCTCTCTCCCTCTCTATCTCTCTCCCTCTCTATCTTCCTCCCTCTCTATCTCTCTCTCCCTCTCTCTCCCAATATGTCTCTAGACTTGATAGCGAGCCACTAGAATCAGTCTGGGTTTGGGGGTGTCAGTGGGAGGAGTCTGAGGGGGGGAAGGAATATGGGAATTGGAGGCAGGTTGACAGTTTGCTGCCTCAGACAGTCCGTGGACTGAATGGAAGGTGGGCGGTCCAGTGGATGGGAGGCCGACTCTGACGTTGGGCCCGTTTCCATGGCGGTTGTTGCGGAACGTTTTGGTTGCCCGCGACGATGTTTTGTAGCTGGAGCCATGGTTAGGGGTAGAACAACTCAGGAAAGCTCTGAAACACCTGTAGAACTACACACACACACACACACAGAACTAGTTAGCCAGTAATTAGTTAATTAGTTAGCCATTACAAATCAACACCCACCAGTCCAATTACGGTGCGTGAATGTGACAAACATCTTTGCTCTTCTCTCTCTCTTTCTGTAGACTGTGTGTCCCCTGAGCAAACGTAGTGTACTTAGTATACCCCTCAGTTCTGCATGTATACTTAGAGTCTACTACATTTTCCCAGGAGATATCGATAGCGAGCGCAAAGCGTCCCTTCGGCGCCGAGTGGGAGGACCTAAGAGAGGCCGAGCCTCTCCGTCTGAGCGTGCGACAGGTGGGGGTGGAGACAGGTGGGGGTGGAGACAGGTGGGGGTGGAGACAGGTGGGGGTGGAGACAGGTGGGTGCAGGTGTGGAGGCGGGAGACAGAGTCATGGATAGGCCTTCTTCCTCACGCGCTGGGACGTCGTCAAGTTGACATGTAAATATACGACCGTAACCAAGCAGACTGTTTGGTTCCAAACAGACGCACCAGTACATGATGTCAGCCAGCAGTCTGAGCAGGGAGGGTTTAGGAACAAAGGTTGAGGAGGGTCGACTAATGAAGGTGACAAGTCAGTGGTGAGGGGAAAAGAGAGGGAGGAGAGAGGGAGGAGAGAGGGAGGAGAGAGGGAGGAGAGAGGGAGGAGAGAGGGAGAGCAAGAAACAAGAGGGGGTTAGACAGGAGTGGAGGGAGGGGGTTAGACAGGAGTGGAGGAGGGGGTTAGACAGGAGTGGAGGAGGGGGTTAGACAGGAGTGGAGGAGGGGGTTAGACAGGAGTGGAGGAGGGGGTTAGACAGGAGTGGAGGGAGGGGTTTAGACAGGAGTGGAGGGAGGGGGTTAGACAGGAGTGGAGGAGGGGGTTAGACAGGAGTGGAGGAGGGGGTTAGACAGGAGTGGAGGAGGGGGTTAGACAGGAGTGGAGGAGGGGGTTAGACAGGAGTGGAGGGAGGGGTTTAGACAGGAGTGGAGGGAGGGGGTTAGACAGGAGTGGAGGAGGGGGTTAGACAGGAGTGGAGGAGGGGGTTAGACAGGAGTGGAGCTTGCAGAAGGACAGAGATGAAGGAGTGATGAGATATACAGTAGAAAGAGGTCAGGAAGGCGACAGCAGGGATTATCACTGAGCTCAGGAGCAGATTGGTATCTGGCTGAGCCTAAAACCAGAGCGAGTCTCAGGTGTGTTGTGAGTGAGGTGTGTGTGTGTGTGTGTGTTTCCCTGTTGCGTGTGAACATGTGTGTGCGGCCTGTTCAGATCATCTCTTTGCTGGAACATGACAGAACAACACCTCCTTGTTTGTGACGAATCTCCTCGGTCATGAGGAGATATCTGACATCCCAGTTCAGCTGTGTTTCACACCCACGCCACCAACACCACTTACCACTGAAGACACACTCTCCACTGGGCCAAACCTCTCACACCAGCCCTTACTGCTGTGGACACACGCTACCTGAGACAGGTTCTTGAATCCATGCAGCACTTAAAGTCTTCAACTCGCCTCAACTCAACGTTGCCATGGATACGGGCTGGGAGGAACTGAAGACTGAAAGCGTCACACAGCTGTCCGTAGAGTTTGAGTGTGCGTGGACAGTCAACTCGGTGAAAATCATCGGAATTGTGATTGTCTAGGAGATGAGGGTGGTTTTATAGAAGCCATTACAGCGAAAGTACAATATAAATCACCGAAGCACTGTCTCATAGTGTCATCAGAGGTCGAAATGTACAAAATAACAGAAAATAACAAACTGCTGTTTCATTTCTGAACTATTTGAACACAATCATGCACACACACACACACACACTAACACACAGACAGGCTGATAAAGAGGGTGTGTGTGGTGGAGATGAGAGGGGATGGGAGGTGGAGATGAGAGGGGATGGGAATGCAGAGAAAGGTCACAAACGCGGTTCTCCTCTGATAATGGATTCACTTGCTAATCAGAATCAAAGGTAGCTTTCTTTT
Source organism: Protosalanx chinensis (assembly GCA_030340685.1). NCBI lineage: Eukaryota > Metazoa > Chordata > Actinopteri > Osmeriformes > Salangidae > Protosalanx > Protosalanx chinensis. Next base: position 1,765,132 of record CM059332.1, read on the forward strand.
TGAAGATAAAACAACTTCTCCCCCCTTTCCTTCTCTTTCACTGGGTTCTCTTCTCTCATTTCTCCTCTCTCCTCTGTCTGCCCTCCCGCTCGCTCCTCTCTTCTCCACCTCTCACACTCTGTCTTCATTCTTTCCTCCTGTCTCCTCTCCTTGGTGTTGATGGTGAGGAGCATTAGCGTTGGTGAGAAGGAGAGAGATGGCAGACTTGCTCATCACACCGGAAACAGACAAGTCTTTTGTCCGGTGGAGTTGAGTGGTATTTTCTGGAACAGACCAGCCATCGCAGACATGTGCCTTTTCATTCTAACATTCAGCTTTCTACACCTGAGCTGTGACAGCTGTGCGTGCGTTTGTCCATTAGGGATCATGTCTTTGTGCCTTTTCAAAGCCCTCCAGCATCTCTTGTCCCATAATGCACTGCTGTTCACAACAAGGTCAGTAACACTGGATACAGGGTGACTTGAGGGTGTGTGTGTGTGTGTGTATCTCACCTGCTTGTTCATATATATGTATATGACCGGGTTGATAACAGTGGAGGTCTTGGCCAGCAGGGAGGGTACGATGGTAACCTCAGGGGTCAGGAGGTCACGGGGCCCGAAGGTGGACAGCAGAGCCGCCACGCCGTACGGCAACCAGCACACCAGGTAGCACGCTACCATGACAACCACCATCACCAGCACGCGTTGTTCCCGACGACGGGATACCACAGTGCTCACACTGCTGACCTGGAGAGATGGACACACACACACACACACAGGCAGATGTTAAAGAGATAGGGAGGATGGTACGTGTGAGGTCAGTTAATTAAAGAGGGCAGAGCAGGTGTAGAGCAGGTGTAGAGCAGGTGTAGAGCAGGTGTAGAGCAGGTGTAGAGCAGGTGTAGAGCAGGTGTAGAGCAGGTGTAGAATCCTGTCAACAGTTCACAGCCAGATCACAAGATCACACACACAAAGACAATCAGAAGCATTTGGCCGTAAATTGGGTCACTGAAAATAACATTTGTTGGCCTCTGATAGAGAAGACACCCAGAACCAGAACTCTTAGCCAGCAGCGACAAACACCCGTCTATATTAAACCCGCTATCCAAAAACCCATCTGGGATACTTTCTTCCTGTGGCTTTCTGTCCTAAGTGCTATGAAATGTGGGAATGCATTGATGACCATTTGTAAAGCAAACACAATCACACTTACACAGCGGCAACCTGTTCTCCTGTGGGCATAAAAGCAGACATCTCACTTTGGTTTATCTGTCGACACCTCTCTCTCTCTCTCTCCCCTCTATCTCCCCTCTATCTCCCCTCTCTCTTCTCGCTCTCTCTCTCCCTCTCACTCTCTCTCTCTCTCTCCCTCCCGCTCCCTCTCTCTCCTTCTCCTTCACCACCTCCTTCTGCAGTTGTTTTCGTTAAACCCCTTTATGTGACCACAGAAGCAGGCTCCATCTCCTGCTGTCCCCCCTCTCTCTGTCAGTCTTTATGTTTCTGGGTCTTTGTCACAGAATATGTCAGAGTCAGCTTACAGCTTCCTACTCAGGCTAGTTTGAATCACCTGACATCTCTGCATGTGTGTCTGCATGGAACATGGACCCGGACCTGTGCGTGCTGTTTGAAGGAGGAGATTAGACACATGAAATAACACACCGCAAAAGAAACACAATACCGGGTAATTACGAACACACACACACACACACACTTAGGTATGTTCACATCTTTGGTTGTTTGAGCCAGGTGGGAGTCTTGCCAGGTGGGAGTCTTGAGCACTGGTAGAACTCACACAAACGGACACTCAACACACACTTTGACTGAACAATACACACACAATGCTTATAGTCAGTACCCATTCAAAAACGAGATTGGCAAGAAGACACCGTGACCTCTTCCTCTGCACGCACTTCATCCACTGTGACCATACCCCCCTCTTCCTCTGCACGCACTTCATCCACTGTGACCATACCCCCCCTCTTCCTCTGCACGCACTTCATCCACTGTGACCATACCCCCCCCTCTTCCTCTGCACGCACTTCATCCACTGTGACCATACCCCCCCTCTTCCTCTCCACGCACTTCATCCACTTCCTAGATCCATCAATCCCCTTCTCCCAGCCTCAGCCATGGGCTCATCACATCTGCTCCATTTATCTGCAAGATGACTCTCTCCCCCTCGCTCTCTCTCCCCTCTCTATCACTCCCTCCTTCTCTCTCCCACCCTCTCATTTTCCTCTCTCCTTCTCTCTCTCCCTCTCCTCTCTTTATGTCACCACTCTTTCTCTGGGCCAAGTTAAAGGCCTTCTCCTGGACAAAGAGCTCCACAGGGCCTGATTCTAATGAATCTGATCCCATGTTGTCATTAGCAGTTAGCCAGAAGCTACAGTTGTCTGGGAGGGTTTTCTCTGAGCCAGAGAGCGTGAGCCCAACTCACTTGAGAAACAGATATCCTGCAGAACACTGAGGTAAAAACAGGCTCTTATGTAAAGCTGAACCCAAACTCCTGGGTCATGTGATCCATCTCACATGACTGGCTCACTGGTTTTTACTGTACACAGTAGGAGGGGGGATACCAACACCTAATGTCTCACCTGTACAGGTCAGGTACTGTCTCACCTGTACAGGTCAGGTACTGTCTCACCTGCACAGGTCAGGCACTGTCTCACCTGTACAGGGTCAGGCACTGTCTCACCCTGTACAGGTCAGGTACTGTCTCACCTGTACAGGTCAGGTACTGTCTCACCTGTACAGGTCAGGTACTGTCCTGTCTCACTGGCAGCTCACCGGACATGAAAAGTCCCAGATGAGGGGTCAGGTTAGGAGGTCAGAGGTCGACTCTTACCTGTCGGATGGCGAGCAGCAGCTTCCCATAGCAGAAGACGATAACGAGGAAAGGCAGCAGGAGGCAGAAGGTGAACACCACAGAGCAGGTGGTCCCAGGGCCCTCGGGGCCGTAGCGGCTCCAGCCCAGCAGGGGGGCACGCTCCAGGCCACAGAGTAGAGCAGGAGAAACACACCCCGCCCAGGACGGGCCAGTAGTTCCGTCCGTCTGCCTGAGTGGGGCTCAGCATGGTGCAGTAACGCTCGTACGACAGCACGGCCAGGGAGATGAGAGACACAATGCCTGGTGGGGGGGGGGGGGGGGGGGGAGTGGGGGCGGGAGAGGGTTAGGAGAGGGGGGGGCGGGTTTCGACAGACATCAGCTGTAGGCGCACTCGCGCGTGTGCTGCCCTTGCACACACGCACGCACACACACGCACGCACGCACACACACACACACAGCCTCTCACACACACACACAAACACTGCCCTCGCACATTCACCGCCCGCACACAGAACCATAAACAAGTTCTGAGTTTTAAAGTGAGTAGGAGGTCTAACTGCTCTTTGAATAAGATCCGAATTATTACAGCAAAGACAAAATGTCAAACCCCAATCAGTGCTTTAGAGGAGCGACTACAGAACCCCGCAGTTTTCACATACTGAGCAAGGTGTTGGTGAGTAATCTGATGTTGTCCCATGATTAGCTCTCATCTGCCTAATCAAAATATATGGTCTAATGAGAACGGACTGTCCTTCAGTCTTACCGCCTGCTGCTATGGTAACCATGATTGGCGCCGACCCTCTCAGTGTGGACACACTCAGCGTGTGCTTGCACCTCGCTGCTGGGATGTCGTGTGTGTTTGTGTGTGTGTGTGTGTGTACTGAAGGAGTCAGCTGGTCTATTGAAGAGCTCACTCTAATTAGTACCGACTGAGACGTGTGTTATAACAACAGTTAGTGGACTGACCATGTGTGTCCATCCTCAGCCATGAATACACACACACGCTCACACACACACTCACACACGCTCACACACACACTCATGCTCACACGCTCACACACACACTCACACACGCTCACACACACGCTCACACATACACACACGCTCACACACACACACACGCTCACACACACGTGCTCACACACACACGCACACACTCATGCTCACACACTCACACACACGCTCACACACACGCTCACACACGCTCACACACAGACGCGCACGCTCACACACACGCTCACACACAGACACACACGCTCACACACAGACACACACAGACACACACGCTCACACACAGACACACACGCTCACACACGCTCACACACAGACACACACGCTCACACACAGACACACACGCTCACACACAGACACGCACGCACGCTCACACAGACACGCTCACACACGCTCACACACAGACACGCACGCTCACACACGTTCACACACGCTCACACACGCTAACACACGCTCACACACGCTCACACACAGACACGCACGCTCACACACAGACACGCACGCACGCTCACACAGACACGCTCTCACACGCTCACACACAGACACGCACGCTCACACACGTTCACACACGCTCACACACAGACACACACAGACACGCACGCTCACACACAGACACGCACACTCACACACGCTCACACACAGACACACACGCTCACACACGCTCACACACGCTCACACACAGACACACACGCTCACACACGCTCACACACGCTGACACACGGTCCGGTTTGTTGTCAGATTAAAGTTTTCTTTAGTTTCTACTCAGCAGAAGTGCCTTCAGTAAAGATTGACAGTCTGTCTGCCTGCCTGTCTGCCTGTCTGTCTCTTTGTCTGTCTGCCTGTCTGTCTGCCTCTCTGTCTGTCTGCCTGTCTGTCTGTATGTCTGTCTGTAGTACTGCCAGGGATCCTTGCTCAAAGACTGCCAAAGAAAGACACAACTTCAAACAGATTAGACCAGCTCCCTTCATGTTTAAACAGGATTTTTACATTTTCACTGTTACTTAAAACTGTCTTCTGATAGATTGTTTGAACTACATAATGTAGACACTTCACCCACCATATTGAAAATCATCTTTATGCAGGCTATAGGTGTTTTCAAATCCATAACAGCTGATTTGTGGCGCCTACAGCAGACACACCTGTTCCTCTCCTGCACAACACTGGTGTGTCTGTCTGGAGGGGTTATGGACCAGGCCTGTCAGTCTGGGACTCACCTAAGCATGAGTTCACAAAGCCATACCACACACAGCCGCTGCGTCCGATCAGCCACCTGCCCTGCGTGCTGGCTGCGAAGCTGAACGGGGTTCCCAGGACGCACACCAGCAGGTCACTGAACGAGATGCTGACCAGCATGCAGTTTATGGGCGAGCGCAGGGTCCGGTACCGGCAGAACAGAGTGAGAACCACAAAGTTATTGAGGAAACCGAAGGTTCCGATGAATCCGAGGCAGACTGACACCACGAGGTGCCCGGTGGGGCTGAGAGTGCGCGAGAGCACCGTGCCATCTCCGTCTGGACAGCTCGCGCAGTTTAAGCTCACGTTTGATACGATCATCCCTGCCCAGGGCGCTCTCTGCTGTCCTCCGGTACCAGGCTGTCAGTCCATCATGGATCCATCCATGGAAGCTGCATCAGAACTTCTCTCACCGGTTGCTCGAGACAGAAAGTTTCAGTGATGAGGCTGCGTGTTCCCGGGGAACAGTGTTAGTTTCAGACTCTGTCACCGTGCGGCGGCGGAGGACGTCCTCGCGCGTGCATCTCCTCGCTCTCTAATCTGCCGGGTGCCATGATGCGCACGAGCTTTTATCGCTGTCTGCACGTTGACGTGGGACACGCGCACAGGAGAGACACAGAGCGGGAACCATAGGGCGGGAACAACACAGCGGAGAAGAGAACACTGGAGGAGATGGAGAGGGGGGGGGGCATTGTGTGTGTGTGTGTGTGTGTGTGTATGTGTGTGCTCGCTTTTGTGTGTTTGTGTGTGTGCATTGCCGTTGCTTGCTGTGCTTGCTGTGTGTGTGTGCATTGCTGAGGAAAGAAAGCATTGTGTGTGTGTGTGCTCGCTTTTGTGTTTGTGTGTGTTTGTGTGTGTGTGTATGTGGGGGGGGGGGGTAAATTCCTAGTAAAAATTTTGTGCAGACTAACTGTTCACTGTTTAGTAGTGTTATGATGTCATTTATGAAGTGTTTCTGTTGGTCTGCTGGCTTGGAGACGAGGTCAATACTTGTAACAAACATAAAACAAAATTCACATGTACTTAAGCATGTACAAGCACTTAAGGAGATGAACCTTGTGTGGATTATGCATAGTCTGTGTGTGTGTGTGTGTGTGTGCTTGAAAGTGAATGTAGTGTATTGAGCAATGTAATTCACTCTTAAGGCACCGAGAATCAATTCTATTGGACCTCAACTTGATTTTCTATGTCTCTCTCTCTATGTCTCCCTCACTCTCTCTCTCTCCTCTCTCACTCTCTCTCTCACTCTGACACACACACACACCCATACCCTCAAAGGTTTTTTGTATGTGTGGCATTTATTCACGTGTCATGAGTTGCATATAGGATTTGGGGTCAAGGTCAGATCAGGGGGACCACTGAGGATTTCCTAAAAGCCCAACTCTTTAAGGCTATTGTCTCCTCTGCACACAGACACACACACATACTTACCCACATTTACACATGCACGCAAACACACACACATACACACACACGAACATACTCACTGTTAATTCATTCCCCTCTGTAAATTCAAGAAGACTGACCACCACTGATCATGTCAAATACAAAGTTTGCTTTTCTCCAAGGCTTTGGATTTTAACTTTCAACCAAGGCATCCATGAATCCCTAATTCCAATCCTAAATCCCCCCACACACACTCAAGGCATCCATGAATCCCTAATTCCAATCCTAAATCCCCCCACACACACTCACATCCTTGTCCACTTCCATATGTACTCTGTTCTCTCTGTGTGTGTTTAGCTGAGTTGTGATCAGCACTGCGAGATAGAACTCATTTGTCAGAGTCACAGAGGTAGACACAGCAAGAAACCCAGGCAGAGATACACAGCCGTGTGTGTGTGTGTGTGTGTGTGTGTGTGAAAGAGAGAGATACACAGCCATCCGTGTGTGTGAACGAGAGAAATACACAGCCATGTGTGTGTGTGTGTGTGTGTGAACGAGAGAGATACACAGCCATACGTGTGTGTGTGTGAAAGAGAGATACACAGCCGTGTGTGTGTGTGTGTGAAAGAGAGAGATATACAGCCACACGTGTGTGTGTGTGCGTGTGTGTGTGTGTGTGTGTGTGCGTTAAGAGTCAAATCTAATTCTGAAAAGTGGCTGGACAAAAAAGCAGGGGGGGTTAGAAGGGGGCAAGCTTGAACTTGTTGTTTTGTTTGTGTGTGCATGAGTGAGTGTATGTTTCAGTGTGTTGGTGTGTGTGTCTTTCAGTGTGTGTGTGTTTGTGTGTCTCAGTGTGTTGATGCGTGAGTGTATTTCTTTCAATGTGTGTGTGTCTGTGTGTCTCTGTGTTTGCGTCTCAGTGTGATGGTGTCAGTGTATGTCTTTCAGTATGACTCCCCTCTATTGTATGTATAGCTAAATATTGATATGATTAATATTGAAATTAAATAAAGTAATGTCTCATCAAAAGATAGATAAACAATACTCTAAGGGTGAAACCGTTTTGAGAAGTAAATGTTTTCATGTTGTTGATTTCGTCAGTTTTTCACTGGTCTGCTTTTTAGCTTTATTGAGCGCTTGGAGGGACTGGAAATTGGAAAAAAGACAAAAAGGAAATTGAATCGAACCTGATGTGGTAAAACATTAGACTTTAACCCCCTCCCAGATTTGGGGGTTGGAAGATTTAACACTTACCTAACTTTGGCTGTTTTGTACTTTGGCACCGTTTTTTGGCTGATAAATAAAAATAAATGGAAAAGTCACATTAGAGAGAACAGGGGCAGTTATTGAATATCCTTGAACCAAAGGCATGTTTGATTGATTTCATGGGGACAAAGGGAGGAGGGAGGAGCTTAAGGGAGGGAAACAGAGGAGGTGTGTTTGTCCACTGCCTGTCTTCTCTCACCAGGACTCTCTGTCAGGGGGACTGTTCAGCTTTGAGTAAGTGTTTGAAGAAGGACAAGCATCAGTATCCATTTACCCACACCATTACCCGCTATCTGTCTCCATCACCCCTACACACGCACACACACACGCGTGCACACACACTCCTAAACGCTCGCAGGCCCTTTTCACACTCTTTTATACACTCGAATGTCCGATCCAGGCCAGGATGCGCTCCAGCCCTGGTCTGAACACAGCCACTGGAGGCCTGCTGGCTGGAGGCCGACTCTGACCCAGAGGCACTTAGAGAGTCACAGCTACAACTGCAGCTCGCTCCCCCAGTCCCCACAGACAGAGGCCTGCCACGCACAGAGGAAGGCTGTGGAGCTTTAAGGAGATGAGCATGCATGTGGGGGGGGGGGGGGGGGGGTGTCTGGGTGGTTGTGTGTGTCTGTGTGTGTGTGTGTTTCTGTGTGTGTGTGTGTGTGACATGTTTGATCCTGGAAGGATGAAAGAAAATGAGCAGGCAGACAGAATGAAATGGATGGACCGAGACGACACCGGGAGTGACGAGGACGGAGGTGGGGGCAGGGATGGAGGGACGGAGGGGGGCAGGGATGGAGGGGGGCAGAGATGGATGGAGGGAGGGCAGGGATGGAGGGGGGCAGAGATGGATGGAGGGAGGGCAGGGATGGAGGAAGGCAGGGCAGGGCACGGATGGAGGGGGGCAGAGATAGAGGGAGGGCAGGGATGGAGGGATGGATGGGGGCAGAGATAGAGGGAGGGCAGGGATGGAGGGATGGATGGGGGCAGAGATAGAGGGAGGGCAGGGATGGAGGGAGGGAGGGAGGGCAGGGATGGAGGGATGGAGGGGGGCAGAGATAGAGGGAGGGCAGGGATGGAGGGAGGGATCGGGCAGAGATGGAGGGAGGGCAAGGATGGAGGGAGGGAGGGAGGGCAGGGATGGAGGGATGGATGGGGGCAGAGATAGAGGGAGGGCAGGGATGGAGGACAAGACAAAAGGGAGAAATTGAAGAGAGCGAGAGAATCGGTGGACAGCAGAGAGAACACTAGTGAGGAGGGCAGGGTTTGAAGAGTGTCATTAATCTGAATGATGTGCTACATTAATATGCTGTCTGTTTCTCATTACTCATAAGTGTGTGTGTGTGTGTGTTTGGGTGTGTGTGTTTGGGTGTGTGTGTGTTTGGGTGTGTGTGTGTGTTTGGGTGACACTATAGGAGGGGAAGTTCTTACTTTAAGCTCATTGTCTAAAGAGAGACCCTCCCATGATGGGAGCTTTTTATAGCACTGCAGGAAAGTGTAATACACACTGTTACAAACACACACACACACACAAACACACACTGTACATACACACACTGCCTGACCAGACCCTCACTTAAGAAAAACACTCCCCCATCCCTGCTGCTAAATCATGACTCCTTCTTTCTCCTCATTTCACCTCTCTCTCCCTGCCATCTCTCCTCTTTCTCTCTCCCCCTTCCATCTTTCCTTTCTCTCTCCCCTCTCTCCCCCTTCCATCTCTGCCCTCTCTCTCCCCTTTCTCCCCCTTCCATCTCTCCCCTCTCTCTCCCCTCTCTCCCCCTGCCATCTCCCCTCTCTCCCCCTTCCATCTCTCCCCTCTCTCTCCCCTCTCTCCCCCTTCCATCTCTCCCCTCTCTCTCCCCTCTCTCCCCCTTCCATCTCTCCCCTCTCTCTCCCCTCTCTCTCCCCTCTCTCCCCCTGCCATCTCCCCTCTCTCCCCCTTCCATCTCTCCCCTCTCTCTCCCCTCTCTCTCCCTGCCATCTCCCATCTCTTCCCCTGCCATCTTTCCACTTCTTTCCATTCTACTGGGAGGACACATTTTCTTCTCTATTTGAGCCATCGATTTCTGTCCAGTTCAAGTATCAGTCGGTCTCTCTCTCTCTCTCTCCATTTTCTCCCCTCTCTCTCTCAGTCACTTGTTTAGACATGGTTGTATTTTTCTTGTCTTTTTTTTCTAATCCAAATATAATGTAATCCAGTGGTGATCCATAGGTGAGGGTTTAAAGGGTTGGTCAGAAGCAACAAATGATCAGGAGCATCGATCTAAGACCTTCATCAGGACCTGAAGGTGAGAACATCACAGGTTCTAGTTCTTCATCTTCTATTCCAGTTGGATCCTCCCCCCCCCCTCCCCCCCCCCCCCCCCCCCCCCACCTCCACCACCCACCCCCCACGCTACACACACGCCCGCAAATTCAATTCTAAATTTAAACTCCTTTATTAGCGTGAAACAAACCTCACGTTATTAGCATGTGTACAGAACATTCCGGATGTGCAGCGATCGCATATTGGGATGTTTGTTTTCCTCGTTCTTATGATAATCCAGTCTTAAAGAGGTTGGGAGTTGTGGAATGACTTCATTTGGGTTCATTTTGCTTTCCAAGGAGCAGAATTTAATTCCCAGTGAAGATTCTGTCTCCACCTCACCTGCCAGAGAGGAGTCTGAAGTTCTGTCTGCTTCAGGTAGACTAAGGTCTGTTTCTATTGGTTCTCTCTGCTTCAGGTAGACTCAGGACTGTTTCTATTGGTTCTCTCTGCTTCAGGTAGACTCAGGTCTGTTTCTATTGGTTCTCTCTGCTTCAGGTAGACTCAGGACTGTTTCTATTGGTTCTCTCTTCTTCAGGTAGACTCAGGTCTGTTTCTATTGGTTCTGTCTGCTTCAGGTAGACTCAGGACTGTTTCTATTGGTTCTCTCTGCTTCAGGTAGACTCAGGTCTGTTTCTATTGGTTCTCTCTTCTTCAGGTAGACTCAGGACTGTTTCTATTGGTTCTCTCTGCTTCAGGTAGACTCAGGTCTGTTTCTATTGGTTCTCTCTTCTTCAGGTAGACTCAGGTCTGTTTCTATTGGTTCTGTCTGCTTCAGGTAGACTCAGGTCTGTTTCTATTGATCAGGATGAGCCTCCAAATCTTATTTACATCATTAAAAAACATCTGTCTATTTTCATTCTTTCCCTCCCCTTTTACCCCAGGTCAGTTTCTCTTTGATTGCAGTGCGATTGTACGTATGTTTTTGTGTCATTGGAATTCTTCCTCTCCTCCTGATCTGGAGGGGCTGCACTGCGGCGCTGTTATCACAGCTACTGTGGACAGAACAGATCCAGCCCCCTCAACTCTGCCTAATGATCCATTCTCTGATTGGTTATGTGAGCATGGCTTGGCTTCATCTCTCTCCCAGAATGTTTGTGTCAGAGAAACAGATAACAAGATCCTTCAGGATAAGAGCTTCTGCTAAATGACTAAAAGTGAACCAGAAAGAGAGAGACTTCAAAATAAGTCAGATCTATCTACAGTGAACTGTGTGTTTGTGTGTGTGTGTGTGTGTGTTTGTGTGTTTGTGTGTGTGTGTTTGTGTTTGTGTGTGTGTGTTTGTGTGTCAGTCCTTGTTCCTCAGCTGCTGTCGTCCTCAGGCAGGCTGAAGACACCAGCCCCCAGTCAGCCTGCCCCCTCCCCAGTCAGCCTCCCCCCCCCCCCAGTCAGCCTCCCCCCCCCCAGTCAGCCTCCCCCTCCCCAGTCAGCCTCCCCCCTCCCCAGTCAGCCTCCCCCCCCCCCCAGTCAGCCTCCCCCCTCCCCAGTCAGCCTCCCCCCTCCCCAGTCAGCCTCCCCCCCCCCCAGTCAGCCTCCCCCTCCCCAGTCAGCCTCCCCCTCCCCAGTCAGCCTCCCCCCTCCCCAGTCAGCCTCCCCCCCCCCCCAGTCAGCCTCCCCCTCCCCAGTCAGCCTCCCCCCTCCCCAGTCAGCCTCCCCCTCCCCAGTCAGCCCCCCCCCCCCCGTCAGCCCCCCCCCTCCGCAGTCAGCCTCCCCCCCCCCCCTCCCCCCCAGTCAGCCCCCTCCCTGTCCTGATACCCACCAGCTCACACACACAGGAAGTTCACACTGAGGGAAAAACACACACACACACACATACACAAACATACACACACACACATACACACACACACACATACACCCACACATACCCACACACACAGACACACACACACACATACACAAACATACACACACACACATACACACACACACATACACCCACACATACCCACACACACAGACACACCCAAACCCCCCCTCCTCACCCCACACGACACACCCATGCACAAACACACCCACACACACACCCACACAGGGCAATTTCCCCCAAACTCTTTACTGGATGGACAAACCTGTAGTATTGTTCTCATTTGTTCGGTCATTCAATTTAGAAATCAATTGCAAAAGCGTCACGTCTTCTGCTGATCAATGCTCTCGGTAAGAGTACAGGTGAGACCTGAGCAATCAATCACCGCTATCTATCTGAATGAGTCTGATATTGAGTTGACCAGGAAGGGAATTACTGGATAGATAAATTCTCTAGGCACTTTGTAAAATCAAAGCTAGTGCACAGAACACATCAAACACACACTCGCACATACACGTACATACACACACACTGTACACACACACACACACGGTGTGCAGTCTGGCATCATCGATCTCTGACTTTGTAATAAAATAATATGATCCAAATAGGTTTCTCCCACTTTCACCGTGGGGTTGAGTCAAGGAGAGACCACTGTAATACCTTACAGTGACGGAAAACTCCTACACAGTGTGTGTGTAGGAGTGTGTGTGAGACAGGGAACAATGCTTACTCCAGCAGGAAGAAGTGCAAGTCTGAACGATGCTGCTCAGCGATCTGAGACAAAAAACACAATGTATCCTTAGCTAGTGTGCGTGTCTGTCTGTGTGTGTGTCTGTGTGTGTGTGTGTCTGTTTGTGCGTCTGTCAGAGAGAGCAATCGTGATTGTGTGCCTTCACCCACCAATGTATAATCAACAAATTTGAGAACGATTCAGAACGATTTATTATAAAACAAAACATTTTCTATGAGATGCTGTTCTGTCATAGAACACACTGTGTAACAAACACACACATACATTCACCACCCACCTATAGCTTTATCTTCCACACAGGAAAGATCTATAAGACTGGATATGATTGCTTCAGCATGTATATATGAATGATTACCCACTCTGTGGAGAGTATGATTCTTAAATTATACTCTGGTGATTCCTTTCCCCACCTGGTAGTAGTTTTGCACTAGCATTATAAAGTGTGGAGCACAAGTGCATCATGGGACAAAGAAACTCATTTATCACTATAGGTCCTTGACTTGACGTCAGCCACATGTATTATTCAATGTTATTATTTTCAGGGCCTGGTTCCATTCAGATACTCTCCTCCTCTTCCTCAGTAGCAGAGCCGCTATAAATCTTCACATTTGATTCCAAAAACGGCGGTCAACCATGTTCCATTCGATCCACTAGTGGCTATACATGCCAATTTAAATCACTCAAACATGCATCATCTAAGAAGATTTGATATAATAATTATAATATTATCGTCCTTATTGAGTAGATCTTCAGCCTACAGTGTTTTTGGAGGGAATGTCAGGATCACTATGTGTCCCCAATGGCTAAATACTTTTACCCAATTATGTCGGTGCATAACAGTACGTCTGCTTACTAATCCCTGATTTGAGCAATCAGAACAGTCAAGCAGGACTGTTTACAGTGCTCACTTTCTGTCTCTCTTACAAGCACGCACACACACGCACGCACACACACACACAAACACACACACACACACAAACACACACACAAAAAGCGCTGATACCTCTATTAATCACACTGAGGTGAAACTACTTGCGGCCACATAAATAATCCTTAAATATCCAAGGAATAAATAACAATATTTAAAGTGGAGGGTTTTCCTCGTAACCTCTGAATGTTTGGCAGGGGGTGTGTAAGGCAGAGCATGCGTGTGTGACACGCACACAGAGAGCCAGGGGAGAAGACCCTGAGGCCCACAGGATGCCTGGATGATGCAGGGAAGGATGAAGCTCCGCTCCTCTGTTTTCATCGCCTGAGAAAGAGGGGTAGGGGACGGAGAGGACGAGGGAGAGAGGGAGGGAGAATCGGAGAGAGAGAGAGAGAGAGAGAGAGAGAGAAAGAGAGAGTGTGAGAGAAGGAGAGAGAGAGAGAAAGAGTGAGTGTGAGAGAAGGAGAGAGAGAGAGAGAGGGAGAGAGAGAGGGAGAGGGAGAGAGAGAGAGGGAGAGAGAGAGAGAAAGAGTGAGTGTGAGAGAAGGAGAGAGAGAGAGAGAGAGAGGGAAAGAGAGAGAGAAAGAGTGAGTGTGAGAGAGAGAGAGAGAGAGAGGGAGTTGAGACCAGACAAGGGGGAAAAAAGTCTAGAGATAGATGTAAGTGTTGGTGCTTACGTTGGTGTGTGTGTGTGTGTGTATGTGTGTGTGTGCACCTGTTCCGGTTGTAGGACTCCAGTAGGAGGGTGCTGGCCTGCTCCAGGTTCCACTGGCAGCCTTCTAGAACCTCCTGACACTCCAGCCTTGAACGCAGGCCCAGACGAAACAGCTGCTGAACCTACAACACAGACACACGTCAAGACTAACTCCTGGTTATAACTGCAGTGTGTGAGGTGGAGGGTCCTGAGGACTCCTGCATAGGTGTGTGAGTGTGTGTGTGTGTGGACACGTGTGTGTGTGTACCTTCAGATGACGCACAGCCTGGGCGATATTTCCATTGTGGCTCTGAAGAGCAGCTTCACACTCCTCCACTGTTACACCATGTACAGCCTCCTGCACCTGCACACACACACACACACACACACACACACACACACACACACACACACAGGTACACACCCAAGCATCCACACACACACACACAAATGCAGTTATGCACACCCACAGGAATAACTATGCCCCCCCCTGAGTAGACACCTGTTGTCTTCACCACAGTGGAACCATCATCTCTCTCACCTCTGTGATGCTGTGTTGCTGTTGCATGCTGGGAGTTGTAGTCCTTCCATTGTTGTTGTTGTAGGAGGAGTTTGGCCTGGCGCTGCCTGGCTGCTGGTGCATCATGGGCTTGACGGCGGCCATGTTAGCTCCGTACCTCTCCAGGTAGGCGGGGCGATCTGGTAAAGGGGAGGGGACTGAACTCTGAGAGCCGTCAATCAACATGGACAGACCCTGTCCTTCTGAGAATGGGTCCAATGAGGAGCTGGGGGGAGGGGCCACCGTGAGTCTGGAGGAAAGAGAGGAGGATGGTGGAGAGGAAGTGGGGGAGGAGGAAGAGGAGGAGAGGAGGGAGCTGAGGGGGCCGACACAGCAGAGGCCAGCCCTCTGACGTGGGGAGATGGAGAGGGGGGGGGGAGGGATGGAGAGAGGCGAGGAGGACTGGGGGGAGACAGAGAAGGGGGGGACCAGGGGGAGGGGGGAGGAGGAGCGGGAGGCGGGCTGAGAGAGGGCGTGGTCTCGGGGCGGGATCTGAGGGGGCGTGTTCTCCCCGTCGCCCACGGAGGTAGAGCTGATGCGTGGGCGTGGCCAGGCCTGGGGTGTGTTCTTGGAGGGGCGCATGGGGGGGACAGGGGTGCGCGGGGGGAGGACGGGCCTGTCGTCATAGGAGGAGGAGGACGGGGGCAGGTAGATCTGTCTGTGGGGGGCGGCGGGGGCCAGGGGGGCCAGGGGGGCCAGGGGGAGGGGGGAGGACGGGAGAGAGCGTCCGGTCGCCATGGGAACCTGTAGCTTCACCATCACCTGCGGGCCGGCCAGAGAAGAGAGTGTGTGAGTGCGTGCATGTGTGAGTCTGTATATGATTGTGTGTGTGAGTGTGTGTGTGTGTGTGAGTGTGTGAGTGTGTGTATGAGTGTGTGTGTGTGTGTGAGTGTGTGTGTGTGTGAGTGTGTGAGTGTGTGTGTGAGTGTGTCAGTGTGTGTGTGTGTGTGTGACTGTGTGAGTGTGTGTGTGTGTCCCACCTCTCTCTGCAGCTCCTGGAACAGGTCAGCTGACTGAGACTCATATCTGCCCTCTCCTGTGGGCGGAGCCAGCGTATCCTCAGCCAATTCCCTGTTGATGGACCGCACCTCTCTGTCCTCTGATTGGTCTTGGTCTTCCTGCGCAACCTCGTCATAGGCAGGAAGTGGGAGGGGCCAATCCAGGATGGAGGGAGTGTCCTAAAAACAGATAACACTATTAATGTTTTTATAATATCTTTGGAGACAACAACAACAAAAATCTGAAAAATATTCATTTCGCAAACGCTAAACCCAAAGCCATGAACAGTGCAGTCGTGGATTTGAACCAGTAACCTCTTAATCTGTAGGCAGATTCTCTAACCTCTAAGCTGCACCTCCTTACATGAAGGGTGTCTTGGTCAGCTGGGTGCGTCTCCGTGAGCGGAGAGGGCGTGGCCGAGCTGAAGCTGTCATCGGTGAAGTCGATGAGGGAGACCTCGCTACGGGCTGACCTCACGCCTGGCCCCTCCCAGGGGCGGAGCTTCAGGCCCAGGGACACGCCCAGCCTCTTCAGCCCTGACGAGGCTCCAGAGTCTTCATCATCGTCGTCCAGCACCAAGTCATAGAAGGGCTCTACACACAAACACACACACACACACACACATCCAAAATATTCCAGATCCTTCTAAGTAACTCATGAGCTGTATTAAAGTGTATACTAGCATGGCAGACTCACTCTTCAGCAGCACAGCTGGCTGTGGAGGACGGGGGGGAGGCTGCTCTGGGGGGGGGGGGGGGGGAGAGACAGTGTCACACAACAAGACCCTGCTGGTATACCTGTGTGTTGGAGGGCAGAAGTGTGTGCGTGTGCGTGTGTATTGGGCAGAACACTCACTCTTGGCCCGGTTGGGGAGGTTAGTGGGCCGGACTGTGCAGGGGCCCATGCCCAGGATGTCAGGGGGGTCCATGGGGTTCCCCAGGTACAGGCTGTGGGGAGGGGGGAGGGACATAATGACCCACACATGCACTGCCTCTGTCAGAGATAATACACCCCTGCCCTCTAGTGGTGAGATGCTGCACCTGCAGGAGGATGGTGGGTGGTTCATACAGTAAGGGCTGTGTGTGTGTGTGTGTGTTACCTGTCTATGCGATCAGCATGCCCCCAGCTGCGTTGAGGGTCCGTGTCTCCGTGACCCGTGTGGATGAAGGAGTGTTTGAGCGGCCTGCTGATGTCGCGAGCTGATAGGCCGGCCACAGAGGTGACCACATGACGAGGGAACTGACCAATCAGCAGCGTGCGTCTGTTCTGTCCTCTCCACCAGTAGTGCTCCGCTCTGGAGAGAGAAATCACGGGGGGGGGGGGTGTACACCTGTAAACACAAGCACACAAACAAACAAGCACACACATACACAAACAAGCCCACACACACAAACAAACAAGCGCACACACACACACAAACAAGCACACACACACACACTGACCTCCCCTCGATGATGGTGAGAACATCGTTCACGTTGATCTGGAGTTTATCCGGCTCGTCAAAATCCTGCAGTGCTCGCATCTCCGTGGGCATGTTCTACGAGCAGCGCCACCCAGTGGGAGGAGACAACATTAGGAACCAGAGGAAGCAGTCAGGGTCCACCAGAGACCCCCCCCCCACCACCCCACCACCCCAGTTGCCCCCCTCCCACCTCCCACCTCCAGCAGGAAGTCTCTCAGGGCGCTGAAGGTGGGCCTGTCCTCTGGTTTGGGGCTCCAGCACTGCAGCATGACATTGTAAACATCATGGGGACAGTCCTCTGGTTTACTCAGCCTCTCCCCCTCCACATCAACCTTCTGGAGGATCTACACACACACAATTTCACAGGTTAGAGGATGTAATCAATACACGTGTAGGGGTGTGTGTTTGTAGGTAGTAATGTGTGTGTGTGTGTGGGGGGGGGGGTACCTGAGTGCCGTTCAGACCCAGCCAGGGCTCCTGACCATGGGTGAACATCTCCCACAGAGTCACAGCAAACATCCAGGTGTCTGAAGCGTGGGAGAAGGTCCGAGTCTTCAGTGACTCTGGAGCACACCTGGGGAGGGGGGGGGGGGACAGAGAGAGAGAGCAAAGAGCTCACCCAGGCTAGACTTGAACCTGCACCTTGGTGGCAAGGCCTCAGCCTACAAGGCACATGTTCTTATCCAAAGAGCTACCGCTGCACCCCACACACACACAGACACACACACACACACACAGAGACACACACACACTGACACACACAGAGACACACACACAGAGACACACACACAGAGACACCCACACACACTGACACACACACACTGACACACACACACACACTGACACACACACACACTGACCAGGCGAAGGGGACCTTGTGACTCTCCTCCATCACGTATGTGTCAGTGTGAGACGGCAGCGCCCTCATCAGGCCAAAGTCTCCGATCTTCACCGTGTCGTTGGTGGACAGCAGGACGTTCCGAGCAGCCAGATCTCTGTGCAGGAAGCGCTTCTGTTCCAGGTAGGACATCCCACAAGCCACCTGCACACACACACACACACACAGTCAGAGGTTTCTATGGTCTGGGGTATTCCTTGTTCCTGTGACAGGGGGTGTGTGTGTGTGTGTGTGTGTGTGTGCTGGTGTACCTGCACAGCGTAGCCACACAGAGAGGAGATCAGGATGTGTCCCTGACGTTTCCTGAGACGATCCAACAGAGAACCCAGAGGAGCCAACTCTGTCACCTGGAGCACACACACACACACACACATGCAGACACACACACACATTCAGACACACACACACACATTCAGACACACACACACAGACACACACTCACACACGCAGACACACACACCAATGTATAAACAATGGGATTGCATAAAACAGCAGGCTACCATACAGTTGTAGTACATACACATGTTGTCTGTGTGTGGCGGTGCATGTGTGTGTGTGTGTGTGTGACCTCGGTGACTCTCACCATCTTCATGGGCTGTGTGAGGACCACCCCGTAGAGACGGATGAGGTTCTGGTGGCTGAGAGAGTGCATGGCGTTCACCTCCCGGATGAAGTCATCCAGCCCCTCAGAGTCCAGCATGCCTGCCTTCAAACACTTCACTGCTACGGACAACTAGAGGGGGGAGATCATGGGGGGAGAGGGTCATGGAAACAGGGAAGTATTGAAGGGGGGAGGGAGAGGAAAGAAGAGAGAAGAGGAGATATTAGAAAAGGGAGAGACGAAATGAATGAATGAATGGATGAATGTGTGTGTGAGTCTGAGAGGACGCTAGGCTAACAGATAATGCTAACTTAATTGCAGAGTAAACCAGCGAAGAAGACAATACACACACTGGAAAGACGGGCCTCTGGTCTTCCCCCACTCTGGTCCCTCTCTTTCCCCCTCCCTCCCCCCTCTCTCCCCTCCCTCTCTCCTCTCTCACCACTCGTCCATTCGGTCCGGTCCACTCCCCTCTCTTCACCACTCCAAAGGTCCCGTCTCCCAGTCGCTCGAACATCTGAAGCTCCTCCTCCCTGATCAGACAGGTCAGCGTTGCCCCGGGCTGCGAGGCGTCAGTGGGCAGGGGGAGGGAGGACGAGGCCCCATGGGGGAGGGACTGCTGCAGGTCACCATCGGGTCGTTTCCCTGGAAACACCTGTTGGCCCAGACACAGAGACTAGAGCTGAGAGTGATTCCACCTCAGACACACACAGAGACCTAGTGGGTGGAGGTGTGTGTGTGTGTGTGTGTGTGAAGGTGGTGTGTCTGTCTTCACAGAAAGTGGTACTGTACCTTGCTCATCCAGGACTTGCGTTTATAGAGAGCTCTCCTCCTTTTGACTGCCTCCCATAGCCTCCTCTGGCCTAGAACACACACACACCACACACAGACACACACAGACACACACACACACCACAGAGACACATCACAGACACACACACCACCACCAGATATTGGAGAAAAGAATGGATGCGTGGATGAACTAATAACACACACACACACAACCACACACACAGAGCCACACACACACAGAGCCACACACACACACACAGAGCCACACACACAGCCACACACACAGAGCCACACACACACACAGAGCCACACACACAGCCACACACACACACAGAGCCACACACACACAGAGCCACACACACAGAGCCACACACACACACAGAGCCACACACACACACACAGAGCCACACACACACACACAGAGTCACACACACACAGAGCCACACACACACAGAGCCACACACACACAGAGCCACACACACACACAGAGCCACACACACACAGAGCCACACACACACAGAGCCACACACACACACAGAGCCACACACACACACAGAGCCACACACACACACATAGCCACACACACACAGAGCCACACACACACAGAGCCACACACACACACAGAGCCACACACACACAGAGCCACACACACACACAGAGCCACACACACACACAGAGCCACACACACACAGAGCCACACACACACAGAGCCACACACGCACAGAGCCACACACACACAGAGCCCCACACACACACACACACAGAGCCACACACACACCTGGACGGCCCATGCCGATCTTCTCCAGGTCTTCATTCTTGACGTAGTCAAAGTGGGACAGCCGGGTGACGTTGAGCTCATCCCGGATCCTCAGGAAGTACTGCTGCAGCTGAACATCTGCCAGCAGCTCCACCAGCCACTCTGTCCCCTCCTCAGCCTGCATCTGCACGCACTGACACACACACACACACGCACACACACGCACGCACACACACACACACATCCACAAGCACAAAACACAGAAGCAAAAACAATGAAACAATAATTCCATGAACCTACCCACCCCCACTACACAGCACATCACAGACACCACAGCAGAGTGTTTACCATCTTTCCTGCCCCTCTGTCTGTCCTCTCTCTGCCTCTGTCCTCGTCCTCGTCTTCTCTGGCGTACGGCAGCCGCTGGTACTCACAGCCCTCGCTCATATCTGCTCCTCAGTCTGCTCCTGCGGGGTCTGGCACAGCCGGATGCTCTGTCTGTGTTCCTCCTTCTCTGATCTTCTCTCTGCCTCCTGACCTTCGCTGCTCAGTCGATACACACACACACACGTACACACACACACACCCTCAGCACCAGACATCAGACACCACACACTCTGGCACTGTACCTTTCTATCAGCCAAGCTATCTTTAACCTCTCTCTCCCTCTTCCTCCCTCGCTCATTGCTGACTCACCCTTCTGTAAAACACAGGACACCTCCACACCTCCCTCATGCTTCCCCTTCCCATCCCTCGCTCTTTCTACCCTGATTCCGAGCTTCCGACTCCTTCATCCACTGTTCAATAATTCAACACCCTCCAGAGAGAGAGAGAGAGAGACAGATGGACAGAAACAGACATGCTTACTATCTCATCTCATCTGCCAGGTAACCATGACTACCGTGCAAATAATTGCGCAACATGATGGGGAGTGTGTGTGTGTGTGTGTGTGTTGGGGAGACAGTGTTCCTTCCTCTCTGTATCTTTACTGAGGGCGGGGGTCTAAATATAGTCTCTGTTCACAGACATCCTGAGTTCTCCCTCCATCAGTTCTGCTCTGAGCACAGCAGCCCAGCTCACTGCAGCACCAGGGCCTGGCCTCTCTCCTCTCTCCTCTCTCCTGGCTCCTCTCTCTCCTCTCTCCTGTCTCCTCTCTCTCCTCTCTCCTGTCTCCTGGCTGCTCTCTCCTCTCTCCTGTCTCCTCTCTCCTGGCTCCTCTCTCTCCTCTCTCCTGTCTCCTCTCTCTCCTCTCTCCTGTCTCCTGGCTCCTCTCTCCTCTCTCCTGTCTCCTCTCTCTCCTCTCTCCTGGCTCCTCTCTCCTGGCTCCTGTCTCCTCTCTCCTGGCTCCTCTCTCTCCTCTCTCCTGGCTCCTCTCTCCTGTCTCCTCTCTCCTGGCTCCTCTCTCTCCTCTCTCCTGGCTCCTCTCTCTCCTCTCTCCTGGCTCCTCTCTCTCCTCTCTCCTGTCTCCTCTCTCCTGGCTCCTCTCTCTCCTGTCTCTCCTGTCTCCTCTCTCCTGTCTCTCCTCTCTCCTGTCTCTCCTGTCTCCTCTGTCTCTCCTCTCTCCAGTCTCTCCTCTCTCCTGTCTCCTCTCTCCTGTCTCCTGTCTCCTCTCTCCTGTCTCTCCTCTCTCCTGTCTCTCCTCTCTCCAGTCTCTCCTGTCTCTCCTCTCTCCAGTCTCTCCAGTCTCTCCTGTCTCCTCTCTCCACTCTTCAGATCAGCACACCACTGAGGATATTCTCGTGAAGTCTTACCAGGCCGCTGCAGGACCAGTCAGAGATTCGAGGTGTGGTGAGGAGGGAGCGGGGTTACTGGAGGTCACCTCCTAGACCACATGGCAGCCTGAAGATAAAGAAGGAAGGGGGGGGGGGGGGGTGCAAAGGGAGAGCGTGTCTTAGCAGAAAGCGCCATACTAATAGACACGCGCGCGCACACACACACAGTCTGTCACTTAAATCAGATCAGATTAGCCCACCTGGTCAGCCAGCATAAACAGCACAGCCTGCTCCCAATCTCGTTAAAATATACATTTTAAATGTATGATTCTGTACCGTCTAACCAGAATACCTCATTTGTCGCATGCATCATCTGTAAATCAGACCTCGCGCATTCAGAAGGTTCATAACGAATCACGACTGACCGGAGAACAGCGATGCAACACCGCTCATCACAAACCGCTGCTCATCTTTTTATTCCTCTTCCAAATGTGTCGTTTTGTTGCCGCTGATTTGATTGAATAAACATGAGAATAAATCCTGCTCGGTGTGTTTCTCCCTGTCCGGGGTGATAACCGGGCGCGTGCTGGCGCGAGTGTCGTCACTCCTCTCTGCGTCACAGGTCTGTTCTTAAAGAGGAGAGATGCTTATCCATCGTACCTCTACTTCTTTATTATTAACAACTTGATGTACTTGTCTAACATGTCATAATTTACATGCCTACCCTTTAGTCCTGCCTTGGTAACAAAATGTAACATCAATGAACAAACTATGTGTGTTTTATGCAATTGATGACTTCTTATTTCATTCACAGTGTGCAACAACATTTAACTTACTCTCCTCGCTCTGATGAATGATTATCCACTTCTGTGGCCCCCATTTAATCTATTATGTGTTATTCCATTTCAGTATGCGATCCTTCAGCAATCTAAGCAGCGCCCTCTACCGCCCGAGCGCAGTAACCACACACACAAACACACACAAGCCAGTGCGCTAAACCCAGTGACTTTATTCCAGAAAGACATTAATCATATAAAGTATGGATCTTATTCATAAAGGAGTGGAAGCGATAACATCCCCAACTATGACTAAATCTTTAAGTCATAACATCAATGGAAGTACTAAATCATGCAACCATTTCAGACTAACAATTGAAGAGCTTTTTTTGTTGGGGATAAAAACAAGTGCATGACTAAAGAGAGCTTTCAAACCTACTAACCTACAAACCTTCTATCACGATGATACCAGGATGAACACACGCATGCAGTAACACTCTGCCCATGTCCAGCAGAACCAATTCTGGGGAATGTTGAAGCTTCACACGGTACAAATGGTTTAACAAAGAGTCGTTTGTCTGAATCGAGAACCACATGACAGATCCACTGTGATGAATCAACCTGGAGCAGTTT
This sequence comes from Protosalanx chinensis, assembly GCA_030340685.1. Classification (NCBI taxonomy): domain Eukaryota; kingdom Metazoa; phylum Chordata; class Actinopteri; order Osmeriformes; family Salangidae; genus Protosalanx; species Protosalanx chinensis. The sequence goes on from CM059332.1 coordinate 1,788,513, forward strand.
CCTGACTTCCAGGTCGCACATAAGAAATGAAAGAGATCAGGAGAGAGAAGCGTGTGACATTTAAGAGCAACTAAATTACTAACACACACTAGATTACTGAAATTCAAGTGAACAGATTTCAACCGACAGCAGGAAAAGATTTTTACACTTAAACACACACAAAAACTCTGGGAAACACTGTCCCCGATAAGTTACTCCACCCTTCAGTGAAATATGAGAGACTCTGCTCCCGATACACACACACTGGTAGAAAAAACTACCTTCAACGCTTGACATTATGGAAGACACTGCCCCCGATAATGATTTTAATTATGGAAGACACTGCCCCCGATAATTCTTAAGATCAGAAATATAAACTGCTCCAAAAGTGCAACAGAAACGGCTCCCATTATTCAATTGAACCTAAACAAATCGAATTATCTGCAAGATTTTGAAGGATTCTTTGTTGTTATTGCAGAATGTGCTGTCTGCTTGTCCAAACTCCTGTTATTTATCTACCTACTACAATTTTCATGAGATTATTTTTCTTTAAATTCTTTAATGTAACTTTAGGGTTGATCATTTATGAGCATGCATTTTACAGCATGCTCCAGTTGACCAATGCATTTCTCAATCCCATAGTCATGGTAACCTCTGGACGTAGTAGCATATAAGGAGAGTATTTCTGTAGCAGATACTGCTGTTGGATCAAACAGTATAACTGTCATAATTATGGAAGACACTGCTCCCGATAACTTGAGTCAAAAAACAAACATCACATTTATAGTGAACACTGCCACTGATAAATAAATACAAAACATAAATAAAAAAAGTTGTCAGTGCAAGACGGCTTCGAGGTCATCTCTATGGTAACGGCCAAGGCTTTTGGTTGGTTGTGGTAAAGAGCTAGGAGAGGAGGTATCAGTCATGTAAGGCCCAGATACCTCACTTTCCGCCTCCGGTTTACAGGGAACCAGAGAGAGGGGCGGAGCCCGCTGAAGACACACCTCTCTACTTCCTTATCTTCCCTCTCATTGGTGGGAAGGCTCTGATAGCTTGTGCTCTAAGGAGGCTCCCTAGATGTCAAAGGAAACCCCTAACATGTAACATGATATTGGACTGAACGTTTCTCTTGCACACCCTCACACACACACACACACACTCACACCCTCACACACACTCACACCCTCACACACACACACACACACACACACACACACACTCAGATCTGGTTGTCCAGCTCCCAGACGTCTCCCACCAGGCCGTTGGCACAGCCCTGCAGGGTCCAGGTGGCGAGGGCCAGCTGGGTGTGGAGCTCCTCCGGGTCGCTCAGCCCCCCCAGGGAGCCCAGGGTGTGCGGCCCGCGCCCGAACACCACGTGACGGAACGGCACCTGGACGGGCGACACGTACGGAGACAGCAGGCTGGACTCCACCTGTGGAGGTTAGGGAGAATGAGACCAGGTGGGAGTGAGGACACGGTGATGTGTGGGATTAGGGACAGATATTATGATCCCATTCTGATTTGTCATTATTTAAGCAGGGTTCAAAATGAAGACTCCTCCCCCTCATCCACCCCCTGGGTCGCAGGTGTTGTATCCTTGTTTTACTGGGCTGCTCTGAGTCTTACAGTCATGATCCTCTCGTTGAGGATGCGGCAGGACTCTGTGCTGCTGAAGTCCGTGTTGAGGACGTCTGCCTGGAGCCTGCTCACTGCTCTGCTGTACGAGCCGTACGCCATCGCCAGCCAATCACCTGACAGGCTCAGGGACGCCTCCGTCTGCGGGGAACACCAATCAGAACCGTTATACGACCCTCCCGACTAGACCCTGACCTGACCTCAAACCTGATTGGTTGGTGTCATGCGTCACCTTGAACAGCTGGCGCCTGAGAGAGTTCACTGATTTGGCCAAGGTGGTTTTGTAACCGGCCACGTCTAGACTCA